>JALLBE010000086.1:0-18763 GCA_036939795.1 Thalassiosira mediterranea
AACTACGGGTGCATATCTGCGATCTTGTGCTCTTCTGACTTCGTTGTTTTTGAAAGCTACATAGTGATTTGCCATGACCCACCACCCACCAACCTTGGTCCTACTAGAGGTCCTATTATTTCCATGTATCCTCGAATATGTGAATATACTGTTCCTACGTGCAGAAGCTGTATGTCAAAATGGTAAAAGACCAAGATCAGCCATCATTCAGCCATCAAACGAAGAAGCAAGAAGCTCGTGTATGTATGGTAGCTTCTCATAACATCCTATCACCGCCGGCCCTCAAAGAGATCACTGGCGGCGAGAGGCAGGGCAGTAGAGGCGATCGGTAAGATTGAAGGCCAAGTCTATGGCCGGGCGGCCGCAGTGGTCGCCAATGCACCTCTAGTGTTTCTCCGAGATTGAATGCCGGCTCTCGAGGTTCGCGGTTGGGTGCTGCTCGAAAGTGCCCAATGTGTGGAGTGATGTCGTCGCCCCTTCTGAAGACGGCGGCGATGCTGCTCCCGTCCGCCATCATCATGCCGCCATCCATCTGCTTCGCGGCGCTCCACACGACGACGACTTCGAAGACGGCCCGTTCACTCGCCGCCGAGGAATACAAGATAGAGCGCATCTACCCGCCCTCCAGACGGCGGAAAGCCGCCGAGGACGAGGGACGTCGGCCGCTACATCGCGTCCTGCACGAGCTCGACCCGGATGAGTTCCCCTCAGCATCACAGGCCCGGAGGTCCATCGAGCACGGCAGGATCTTGGTGCTGCGCGCGGACTCCAACAATTGCTTCGACGAACGAGCGACGACGCCGGGCGACAGCGAGGCGACGTCCTACGATGGCATGCTCGAATCGGGCGCCGTGATCGCAGACTCGACTACGTCGCTCGGTGGCGACGAAGACATCGTTGCGATTAGGAGCAGGATCCCCGACGAGTTCTATCCACAACTGTGCACCAAGTACGTGGCCCCGCCGTCGAACGTCGCGGACTTTCTCCATGCCTCGAACGATCCGATATTGCACGAGGACGACGACGTCGCGGTGGTGAACAAGCCGGAGGGAATGGACACCATCGGATCGAAGAGGGAGGACCTGCAGTCGCTCTTGCCCTTCGTGCTCCGCCCGCCCGCCGCGTCGCATACCCCCAGATCCAAATATCGCGGTCCGCGTGGAAATGATGCTGGGTGCTACCTCCCGAGACCGGTGCACAGGCTCGACAGGGGCACGAGCGGGTGCGTCCTCGTGGCCAAGTCGGGAGAGGCCGCGAGTCGATTGGGCAAGATGTTCGCGTCGCGGCACGTGAGCAAGAGCTATCACGCGATTGTGTTCGGAAGACCCGACGTCGATGACGATGGCGACCTGATAGAAGTCGACGAAGAGGAGTTCTCCGTGGTAGACTACCCGATAGACGGGAAGGACGCCGTTACGCTGTGGAGGACAAAGTGTACCGTTGACCACCCGACGTGGGGAACAATATCACTGATGCACCTCCGTCCCAAGACGGGACGTTATCACCAGATACGACGTCACCTCTCGTATTGCCTCTCTTGCCCTATAGTCGGGGATCCGAGGTACGGCGGCGGCGGTCCCATGATGAAGAGGGCGCGGGACGAACTGGGGATGTTCCTGTGCTCGGATTCGATCGAGTTTGAGGGCGTTCGTGTGGAGGTTGGGCTGCCAGAGAAGTTTAATGCTCTAATGAGGTTGGGCAGGGTGGACATAGCGTGAGAAAGATCCAGGCGGGGCATTGATAGCAACAACAAAATCACGTCAGCACATCCTGTTAGACATGGAGATGTGATTAGACATAAAAATGTATTGCAACTGCAAGAATTTTGCAGCACTACACGAACACCAAGACTGCACATCAATAACAGTAGGTACCAGTTTTAGTCTTACACAATTGCATGGTGATTGAAAAGAATAGTAAAGAAATGAATAAATCATTCCTATTGATAGCAAATACCGCTTGGTGCCTTTGGTGGAAAGTACACTACAATTTCCACATCGTCAAGCAAAAGGTGTGGCTAGTAGGAATAAGGTAGTAATAGTGATGGTGATTTTGGCGGAGATGGTGGTGGCAATAGTGAAGGTAACGGTAACGGTGATGGTGGTGGTAATGGTAATGGTGATGGTGATAGTGGTGGTAACGTGACAGTAACAATAATTTGATGTGGGTGTTAAATGCTGATGTATTATCATTAACAGGATTCCGGGTATGGCCGGTCAGTTTGCGACCACTTTTTACGAGCTTTGTACGGGGGTAGCTAGAGACGCATTTTTTCGGCCATTTTTTATGGCACACACCGTTTCGGAAAGCTCTACTCATGCTCTATCTACTGTGCGCGGCTCAGCTCCACGAAGCGTGCACGAGGGGTGCCTCTATGGCCGTGAAGTTAGCGGCTCACGATGGTCGATGTCGATGTACCGACCAAAAACGCTAGAAAAAATCTAATCCTATGTATTGAAAATCGCCCCAAATCCTAGCTAACGGAGGCGATTGCGACCGCGTTGCGGCTTGATAGCCCCCTGGGTCAGGGCTATCGTTTGCTGTCGGCGGTGACGGGAGCGAGCTGATCTATGACCATAGATCAGCGGGCGCAGTCAGCTGTTATGGCGTCGATCCACTACCATAGATACTAGCCGCTTTGCGGCTAGGGCTCCGCGATGTCGTGTGCTACAGTGAAATCATTTATTCTCGCACAAATCTTCAACTATGGACAATGCTTAGGATGTAAAAAATATTTTCTCATTTCACTTTGCGTAGTGCGATTGCGCGCGGTCGATCGCGCGCGCGTTGGCCTCTGTTTCGCTCGGCTGTCAGTGCCAGTGCTGACGTGGCAACAGTAATGGGTGTGATTATGATGGTAATGGTATGTGTTTCCAACTCGGCCTCGGCCTCGGCCTCGGTCAACATCTCAGAAGCAGAAGTGTCTGTTGCCACTGACTGCCCCCCCCCCCCCCCCCCTCCAGCCAGGGAGGTTTCCATTAGGGATACATATTTGGGGGTGTACCTATGATGTAGGTACGTTGCCATACCCCTGCCCCTGGTTCCCCAGTTCCAGGAGGAGCAGTGCCATCTACCTACCCACAGAGTGCCATTCAGAGCCATCTTCCACCTTCCACGTGTCATCATCTGGGACCACCGAATCCCCATTCTCGGTTGCTCGGTGATGGGTGAACCCGCCAAAACTTCCATTGCGGAATGATTTCTGCACAAAAATCAACGCGACGTCTCCCACAAATCCGACAACAACCGACGCAATGGCCGGGACGAATCGTTGTCGTCGTAGTCGTCGCGGAGCAGGAGCAGCGGGACGCAGCGCCACCATGACGGCATCGATCCTGGCGGCGGCGATCGCCCGACGTGGAGGAGGAGGCGTCTGCCTCGCCTTCCGCTCGGTCGCCCGACTCGCGCGTCTTCCGCCGCCCCGTACCGCCGCGTCGCTTTCTCCGCTGGGCGCGTCCCTCTCGTCGTCGTACGGCGGCTTCGGCGGCGACGACGGCGACGGCGGGTGGTCCTCGTCGTCCCTCCCGTACTCGACGACCTCCTCCGCCCCCTCCCCACCCCCCTCGTCGTCGTCGTCCTCCTCCTCCTCCCTCGAGGGCAGCCTGTCCTCCAAATCCTCCCTCCCCTTCTCCGCCCCCCGATCCTCCTTCGACGACTCCACGCCCGCCGCGCTCGACGTCTCCAGCGGCGGAGGTGGAGGTGCCACCATGGCCGACGGGGAGCTCGAGTGGTCCAAGCTCGGACTCCTCACCGAGCTCGTGGACGCCGTCACCGGCGACGCCTCCTCGAATCGGGGATTGGGATTGGTCGACGGACCCACGCCCGTGCAACGGATGGCGATACCCGAGATACTGTCCGGATGCTCCGATAGGATGGCGTCGTTGGAAAATATCAAGGCGGATCCCGGGGACAAGGGTCGGAAGCGGCCGGAGAAGGCGGGGGCGGCGTCGTCGTCCGGCGCATCGTCCTCGTTCGACGTCGACCTCACCGACGATGCGCCGTCCTCCTCTTCGGCCTCGTCCTCGTCGGCCGCGAGCGACGCTCTCCTATTCGGGGAGATCCCCGCCGTTCGATCCCTGGCATTCGCGGCCGCGACCGGATCGGGCAAGACCCTCGCGTACCTCCTCCCCGTAGTCCAATCCCTCCGCGCCCAGGAATTGATGGCATCGAGCATCGAGAATCCCTCCCTCTCCGCGGAGGCGCTCGCGCGCCTCCGCCGGCCCCGCCGTCCACGCGCGATCGTCCTCGCCCCCACGAGGGAACTGGCCCGACAGATACTGGGCGTGCTCAAGGATATCGGACACCACTGCAAGATCTCGAGCGAATTGATGGTGGGGGGGGCGGGGTACGGGAAGCAGAGGAAGCGCGTGGCCGATCGTCCCGTGGACGTTTTGGTCGCCACGCCCGGGAGGCTCGCCAAGCACAGGGACGCGGGGGACGTATTCCTGGGGAGCGTGAGGCACGTGATCATCGACGAGATGGACACGATGCTCGAGCAGGGATTCCAGGACGACATCGGAAGGCTGCTCCATCCCATGCTGTACCGGAAGAAGACGGTGGGGATCGAGGAGTACAAGGGCGGAAAGTTGAGGCTGGCCGAGGGTGCGCCCCAGGTTATACTCACCACGGCGACGGTGACGCCGGCCGTCAAGAGGCTGCTGGACAGGCCGGAATTGCCGTTCGAGCCCCGGAGGACTTTTGGCAAAAAGAACGAGGAGGAGGAGGAGGCTAACGCCAACCCCAACGCGGTGAAGATCGCCCTGCCCGGGGATATTCGGGTGCTGACCGCCCCCGGACTGCACCGCGTCGTCCCCCGTCTGAAGCAGGTCTTCGTCAACGTCGGCGGCGCCGACAAGCTCAGCCTCCTGGTCGACGTGGTGGCCGGGGGCGAGAGGATGAAGCGCGAGAAGAAGAGCGGAGAGGGAGGCAACGTGCCCCTCACCCTGGTCTTCTGCAACACCGTCTCCTCGTGCCGCGCGGCAGAGCACGCCCTCGCCGAGAGTGGCGTTTCCTCCCTCGCCTACCACGGCGACCTCTCCAGCGACGATCGCGAGGGCAACCTCGAGATCTTCAGGGACGTCGGGAGCGGCAAGAAGGGGGGAGGAGGGGGGTCTGTCCTCGTCTGCACCGACATCGCGTCGCGCGGGCTCGACGTCCCCCAGGTAGACCACGTCGTCATGTTCGACTTCCCCCTCAACCCCATCGACTACCTCCATCGCGCGGGACGCACGGCCCGGGGGATGAGCGGACCGAACGCCGCCACGACACGGGGGGAGGGGAAGGTGACGGCGCTCGTGACGAAGCGCGACAGGGTATTGGCCACGGCGATCGAGGGGGCCGTGCAGAGGGGGGAGAGTTTGGAGGGATTGACCTCGAGGAAGAGCGATTACGAGAGGGGGGGGAAGCTGGGCGATAGGGCGCTGGGGAGCGGCGGCGGCGGTAGGGGAGGAGGAGGTGGTCGCGGAGGCGGAGGCAGGGGTCGTGGCGGCAGGGGAGGCGGTCGAGGAAGGGGCCGAGGTGGCGGTGGCGGAGGCAGACGTGGCTCCGGCAGGAGAAGATGAACGATAGACTGATGCGTGTGTGGTGTGTGTAACCTCACTAGATAATACTGTGTGCAAAGAACTTGGCAATCTCTGCCATGTACCTCGAATATGATGGGGCACTACATCTTCTATCTGCCCGGCAAAACACAGCTATCCTGACCGGGAAATTACACATTCAAATAGTGCTTTGCGCACTTCGTGTCGTTAAAGAGCGCCATCATATCCATCACATCAACATGGGCAATGCTGTGGTGACATCAATCACTATGGTAAACTTTAGGACCGTGCTATCAGCTCGCCACATATGTGCTTTGCTTACTATGAAAGTGCATATCCAGCACCCTCATGCGTCATGGCCACATCAAACATTATCGCTGATCAACGATTGTCTCTCCTCGTCATCCTGCGGCCGAGACGAGCCCCTGAGCTCCACCTCGCTCGACCTCGAGGACCGGCCGAGCTGATACGAGCTCCGGTCCGGCCAGCACCGCTGCAAAACGTTGTGTATCCTTCCCTGATCGAACGGATTTCGGAACCGCCCGCCCTCGTCCCACAGGTATTGGTACTTGCGAGCGTTGATCTGCTCGTTCGTCGATATGTTGTTCAGGACAAGTCCCGTGTGGTAGAACGCCATCATCAGGACCGGCGCGGTGTACAGCGCCAGGTACCCGCCCATCAGGAAGGCCCCCTTGGGAAAGACTTTGGATCGTTTCAGGAACGTGATCCACGCCGCGATCAGTCCCCCCTCCATCAGGCAGAAGGACACCAGGAAGAGGTAGAAATAAATGTAGTTGTACAGCCCCACCGTGGTACCCACGAAGGGACAGTGGTGGTCGAACACCAGGACGCACCGCCGGGCCACCCGGCAGTGCTTCGAGCGCGGGGGACGGACTATCCGGCACGTGTGGCACAGCGGGACCCGCTCCTCCGGGGAGGGAAATTCCCTGCTGAACGATTCTATGGCGTCGTCGTACTGCCTGCGCAGCTCCCGCGTCACGGCGTCCATCTCCAGGCTGACCCTGTCCCTGGGGTATCCCCCCCCCGAAGAACCCCCGCCGCAGCAGAGAAGCTGACACGTCGCCGGGGAGGACGACGACGACGAGGCGTTATTGTTGCTTTCCCTCCGCGCGTCGAGCACTCCGGGGTTGGTCTTGTACACGTAATAAAGATTGAACCACGTCATGAAAAAACATACGACGAAGTAGAGGTGCAGCCCCAGTTTGTCCCACAGCAGGGCCTCGTCGCCGGTCGAGCGCTTCCTCCCGACTCCGACGAACTCGGTCGCGTAAAAAATGCCCCCCAGAAGGATGTGCGACGTCATCCAGTAAAATGGGAACGTGGGCGACTGGCCGATGGGGACGTTCGCCCCGCTCATGCCCATCCAGGCCTTCCAGTTCTGCAACGAGAACAGATCCCGGCACGTCCTTCCGAATCTGGAGAGGATGGATCTCTTGGGAAGGAGGTACCGCTCCTCGAACTCTCGCAGCAGGAGCTCGCACCCCAGCTTCTTCTTCTTCACGGCCAGGTCCCTGGGCGTCTTCTCCTCCTTGTCCCTCATCCCCAGGAGCTTTCCGGGGTACAGAAACGATGCCCTGCCGCCGCTCCTGTTCGCCTTGGACCCCACCCTCCCCGCCGCCGAACCGCCCGCGTCGACGAGACCCCCCCCCCTCTCGCCGCCGACGCTCCCCGCCTCCTCCATCAGGAACCGCACCGTCTCGACGTTCCCCCGTAGGCTCGCGAGGTGCAACGGCGTCTGCCCGAAGGCGTCCGTCGCGTCGAGCTGCCCCTCCACGCCGTGCAGGTGAAGGAGCATGCCGCACACGTCGACGGACCCCTTGTAGGCCGCCCAGTGGAGCGCCGTGTCGCGACTGGAATCGACGGCGTTCGGGTCGGCGCCCCGCCGGATGAGGAAGGCCGCCAGGTCGGGATGGCCGTACTGCGATGCGATGAGGAGGGGGGTGCACCCCGACGCGTCCCGCGCGTCGATTCCGACGTTGGAGGGGTTGGCGTTGCCGTTGCCGCCGCCGTCCGCATCGTCGTCGTCCTCGCCCCGCATCAGCGACGAGGATGCGGCCGACCCAGACGACCCCGACCCCGACCCCGACGACGACGACGACCGGAGCGCCGGCGAGGGCCTGTCCTCCAGGTGCTGCAATAGCATGGAAACGAGCGGAACGGCGCCCTCCGTGACGGCCCAGTGGAGGGGGTACATCCCGACCGAATCCCTCGAGGGCATGTGCAGATCCATCAACAGCCGCGCGCCGTTGGACGCGTGTGACTTGTCCATGAGGAAGGAGAGGAAGCGCGGTTCGTCGCCTATATATGTATCATCGAAACGGGGGGGGGGAAAGGTCTCGCGGGGATGAGCTTTCGACTTTGGAGCCCAAGCAGGAAACCGCGTGGCCAACAACAGCTCGCAAATCGCATGCAATGCCTCACCTCTCTTCGCGCACCAGTGCGCCAGCGTATGTCCGTCGGCTCCGTACCCGTCCAGCATCCGCGCGAGGGATTCGACGTCGGCGCCGTCGACGATGGCCGCGTCCCTCTCCAGCGCGGCCTCCGCCGTCATCTCCTCCGCGTCGTCGTCGTTCTTCTTCTTCGCCACCTCGTCGTCGTCCTCGTCCTCGTCGTTCCCGACGTCGACGACGAGGACCGCCATCAGGCTAAGGAACAATCCGTACGGTCCCCCCCTAACGACGTTCGAGAGGACGCCAAGTCGGAACCTCTTGTCGGTCCGGAACCGCATCGCGACCTCTTTCGTGGGGAGGAGGGCCGACGCGTCTATCTTGCGGGGTTTCGGCTGCCGCTGCCCGTGAGCGTGGCAGCATTGGCCGGAGGCGGCGTGGCCGTGGCCGTGACTGTTGCCGTGGCCGTGCGAGTGGTCGTGGGGTCGAGACTGGGGGAGCGACCCCCCTCCGCGCCGATGCTGCCCGGCGTTGCTCGACGACGACGACGATGGGACTACTCCGTCATTGCCGCCGCCGCCGCCGGCGAGATTCGAGTGGACGGGGGTGCTGGATCGCGACCCGCCGCTTCCGCCGCCTCCGCCTCCGCCGTCGCCCAGCGTCGATCCGCCGGTCAGGGTGAGCTCCATCGTGGCGCTCGTGGGTCGGTCCTGCTCGCGCCTCTTCGAGCCTTGGATTCTGTTCCCCGCCCCTCGCAGACGCAGACTTCGCTCGCCCTCGTCTTCGATCTCCTTTTCGATCTTCGAGCTTCCGTTGATTGTGTCTGCGCGTTACCTAGCCTTTTGCATAGGGGGGAGCCAAACTGTTTTTCGGGGGGAAAGGGGGATGTAAGATCACAACCTATGGATACGTAGGAATACGTAAGCTCATACTGAGCGGGGGGGCTAGCTTTGCCTAGCATTGACCTCCCGCCGGGCCCGATCACTCGTAATTAATTAGGCCATTGTATCTGATGCTTTTTCTTGAGAGCCCCCCCGAAGGCCCCCCCCCGCCCCCCCTATGCAAAACTCTAGCGGCCTCGCGCCTCGCGCCTCGCGCCTCGCGCCCGCCGCCAGCTACGATACGATACCCATCTAGAGAGAGCCGCCGGCCCGTCCGCCAGTAAGTCCGCCCTCGACGCTCGACGTCGAGCAACAAAGCGCATCCCTCCATCTCTGCCACCACCATGACGAACAATCCGGGGCCATCGCAGTGGCGGAGCGTATTCCGCTCGACCCTCTTCAACAACAAGGTGGCGTTGGTCACCGGAGGGGGGAGCGGGATAGGGAGGAGCATCGCGACGGAACTGGCGGGGTTGGGCGCCACCGTCGTGATCGCGAGCAGAGACGAGGACAAGTGCGCAACTGCCGCCGCGGAGTTGAACGAGGAGATTCGTCGGCGATGTTCTGAATACGGCAGCGAGACGTGTTGCGGGAGGGTGGTCGTGGGACCGTCGACGAGCATCAGAGACGAGGTCCAAGTAAATAATTTGGTGAGTGCTCCATCCATGCATGTGACTTATGTACAGTTCTGCAATGTTTGTGCCGTGCACATCTGCAATGTTTGTGCCGTACACAGATGCTGCTCATATCTTTTACATGGGTCCTTTTCGCGCTTCGTTTCATCTATCTTCATTTGCAATGTACGCTACAATGGCTTAAATGCAATCGATTCCAAAATCACCACTCTCGATTACCACGATGACGCTGACAAACGCATAATCACCAGATCGAGCATATCATTGAGAAGTATGAAGCTCTGCATCTCCTCGTGAACAATGCTGGTGGCCAATTCGTCTGCTCTGCGGAAGAACTATCCTCGAAAGGCTTTCAGGCGGTGGTACAAACCAATCTCACGGGCACTTTCCACGTTTGCCGCGCAGCCTACGAACATTACATGAGAGACAATGGCGGGAGTATAGTCAATATCACACTCGGCAATCGGAATGGGATGCCAAACATGTGCCATAGTGGAGCGGCCCGAGCCGGGATAGAAAACATGAGCATTACGATGAGCCAGGAATGGATGGAGAGCGGAGTTCGTATCAACTGTGTCAGGCCTGGGATCGTTTTCACAGATTCTGGGTTCGAGAACTATGGTCCAGCTGGAGATATATTTCTGGAGAAGATACTGCCATCCATGCCAGCCAAACGATTTTCGAGCCCAGAGGAGGTATCAAGTGCAGTGTGCTGGTTGTTGAGCGAAGGAGCAAGTTATGTTACGGGTTCAGTGGTTTCCGTCGATGGGGGGTCAGCCTATCACTTTTTGCCCCTGATTGATATTGAGGACAGTTCGCATTTGCCAGTTTATGGAACACTTCCAAGAAAGGCAAAGCTTTGATTGAGACAATGCTATAAAGTAGACAATCATAACCCTCCTCGATTATCTTGCCAAGACTATCAGTAGAAAACATGATTTCCTTCCCATGGACGAGCACACTGCCATAGATATTCCTTTGCCTCAGTGATCCCTCTAGCTCGATTGTTTCACATTAAAAACAAATAATCTGATGTTCCATTTATTAATAGATCGGCAAGATAGTTCACATTTTTATATGAATCTGAAATGCAGCCATGCAGCCCGACGAAACTCTGTTCAATTTGCTACACCAACCTCCTCCACCAAGGCTTCATGCTCACCATACTGTCTCTGTCACGCAGACTTGATGGATCAATGAGTTCCTTTTCCAGCGTTGCTATCTGGTGCTGCAGCCTCTGCATCTCCAATGAGTTTGAGTCCATTGAAGAAGAGGAAGCAGGTCCAGTGGGTGGAGTGTGTTTTACGTGGAGGTTGCAGCCCGGCCGGCTGGCCACGATTGCCGTGACTCAGTTTAGTCCCGTGGGTCGAAGCCATTGCTTGCCAATGTCCATATGAATATGGTACTCCGTACTCCGAACCCATACTCCATACTCCAGACTTTTTTAGACCTTGAATCAGCACGAATCCTTGATTTGAAAATATTTGATATGAATTATCATCCATTAGAAGCTCACTCAGCCAGAAACCCAGCTTTGTTCAGGGGGCAATTCAGGGTTGGTCATACACAGGCATAGCAATTTGCCCTCTTCTCATCTTATTCTTATGATTGTGCTTGTATTGCCAGCTCTGTTGAAATGGAAATGTATCTGTGTATCTACGTCTGCATCCCATACCTTTGAGGACGGGCTTCGATACACTAATAATACTACTACACAGTTGTGATGCCGCGTACACCAAATTTGCTTCGAGGAACTGAATTTAGTTTACATTTATCCGAGGGAGCATATATGGAGAGACATCGCTGCCCGGGGGAGCATCAGTATCCAAGTCCGAGGCCGAGGGAATCACCATCGATGTACCCGACGGTGCCACTTCATCCAAGGGAGCATTATTTTCCGAGGGAGGCAGCCATTGTGTCAAGGATGTTGGATGCTCCACAATCGACAGTGCTAGCGACATCAGAAACATGATCTGGCCTGGAAGTGGAAGCATCAGCATTGCCTTCAGTAGGAACCCCAAGCAGGTCACAAAATGTTGCCATTGTCTTCCACTACGCTGGCTGCGCCATCGGTAGCATCATCAAAAGTGTCATCATTTGCAGCAGTAACTTTAACTTCGATGGCTCCTTCATCTTCTGTGTGGCCAGAGCTATAATATGTAGCGCCATAATCGGCAGCGCCATCATCATCATCGGCAGCGCCATCATCAGCAGGACCATCATTGGCAGGTTTGACTGGATTGGCTGCAACTCAATTGGCTGCACCTTGATTGTGATTGGCCGGCGTGCCTTGATCGGCTGCGGCTGCGGCTGGGCCCTCAAGCCGACCCTTACGGTTGAACAAATAATATCGCCGATAGCGACACCGGTATTTGAGTGGTCGGGATTTGAAATCACGATCCTTACGAGTGAACAAATAATATCGCAAATAGTGCGTCGTACATATGACGGAATTAGTATTGTAATTTCGACAGCTGATGCAACAGCCAGACGCTGATCTGACGTGTTAGGTGTTGCCTTGACCGTTGGTTTTTTATTTTCATCATTTCGCCAAATTTCGCGGAATATCGGGCGCTATTTGCGATTTTATTTCAGATTTACGACCTTACGGTGGGGAAATAACATCACAAATCCACGACCTGCTATTTGAAGCTGCTCAAATCCGCGACGTGCTATTTGTGCACTTGGTTCCAGCTGGAAAACTTTTCACAAATAGCACGTCGCGTATTTTATTTTTCATGTTCGCTATTTTCACCGTAAAGGCCGTAAAACTTAAATAATATCGCAAATAGCGAACAGTGCACGCTATTTGTGATATTATTTTACAACCGTAAGGGTCGGCCTCATCAGCTGTGTCGCTTTTGGTCCCTAAATTTCCACCAAAGAAACTGTTACATCCATCAACGCCATCAAATGCCGCCACCACTTCAGCGACCTTGCACAATTTGATGGTGGGGAGCAGCAAAAGGCAGCGTCCACTGAAGAGGCAGCGAGACAAAGGTAGAGGCTTGTCATGCCATCATCCAAGTCAGCAGTCAGCACTTGCACTGGCACTGGTTGGCTCCATCACATCGTTGATCATAGTCGTAGAAATAACGGTTGTGATCTCATTGGCAGGGCCATGTGAATGTGAGCAATGATGTGGGAGAGCGGTCACCAGCATGCGTGTGATTTGTTCTTTGCACATCCCAGATCTTTATTTCATACTTCAACCTCCACGGAGGACCATGTGCAAAATCTTGTCTGGATCTTTTCTATTCAAGCTTCACCTAAAAAATGTTTGGCAACAATTCTGGAAAATATTTTCCACCTTTCAGCAAGCTTCAAGAACCTTCATCTTTGGTTTACGATGGAGTGTGAGGAAGATCTCTTGCTCAATTCACATTTTAAAACTCAGATTACAGCTAGAAATAAATCAAGCTTGTCACTAGCCACTTTCCTATGAAATTGTCTCCTTTGGCATCGACTCCAAGACCTCTCAGCGGAGAGGGAGAGTAGACCATACTGGCCCCCTTCCTTCCTCCCGGCGGAGCTCAAGTCTCAAGTTGGACTGGCGCCCTTTGTCTCACCCCTGCCCCTGGCTCTAGTGTTTTGGATTTAATTTAGGAGGTTTTACATCTAATCATAACTCCATGTCTAACAGGATGAGCTGACTTGATTGTTGTTGTTGTTATATCAATGCTTACTAGAGAGGAACAAGTCTAGCAGTAGCAGTAGTATGTGCTGACTTGGTACCGGTAACACCAACTAGTACCCTTTTTACCTTACTCTAAGTATGAAATCAATACAAATACCAATACCTTCTAGAAGAGAACAAATTTTCAGGTTGACATTATGCAAGGTACACCTTAAAAATTGTGTTTAGCCATTTGTGATTTGGTCCGCTGCACAAAAGCTTAGTAAGTGAATCAGTAGAGAGGTACTCTTGTGAAATGTCTACATTGAAAGTTACAATGGTGGTAAGAGAAACTATATTACTGTTGATTTCTGTGTTCTCTGCACTGCACATAAAGAATAGATGTTGAACCCCCATAATGCAATCTGCTGTTGCTGCTGCTACTGCCACAGACACATGTCCCTCTCACCTGTGGCGAAGTTTCTTTCTCACCTGAATAATGTGAAGATCATTTATTTGTTTCTAGTTGAAAGAAAGAGCGCATTCAATGAGTATGTATCGGCCTCAGCACGATAACATACTCTTGGTAAGACCAATAGAGCCATAAGATGAGACTTACACTGCCTGGGCACCCGGCAAAAATGGTGTAGTTTCATCTTCATGAATTGCCAATTGGGTTGTCGCAATAGTGAGCTCCATGTCCATTTCTCATCATGGGCTGCCTATTTTATTGGGTATGGTGTTTGTTTGGGCTGTATGGACGTTTAAATTTTTTAATGAGCTCTCAGGGGATCTGGACAAACCCTATGAGGAGAAAAGTCTGCAGACAGTACCAAATAATACAATGAAAATCGGGCTTTGGGACGAATGGCTGAAGTTGAAATTTCACTGGGTAAGTGAAAGCCAAAGTTGACCTCAGTAGTCCCCAGCTACAAAAATTTCCACATAACACTATCCAATTGTGACAAACCTAATGCACTAAATTAGTGGATGGCCTAACATTGAAGAGTACCTACTTGTCAGTACTCAGTACTTCTGCCATGATTCATCAATCAGGGAACCTGAATGAAGTAACCCCAGGGAAACAAATTGCTGCCAGTAGAGCTGAAAAGCGTGCATGATATCCACTCATTCGATTTGTCAAATATGAAAACTAGCAAGGTGTGTGTGTGTCATACACGCATTATCCTTCTCCTTGTGCCACCACAGTAGTTCCTAGTGAGTACCTTCTCTGAAATGATATTCGAATTAAATCAAATGAAACTCATGTATGGTCACGGCAATCATGTTCGAACACAGAACATGAGCTTAGTCTCTTCGCAGTACACTCTTGTCTGAAGAGACATCGCATTAAGTTCATCCACTCTCCTCCTTGAGGCCGGCGCCTCCTGCTCCTGCGGCAGCAACGGCTGCCGCAGCATCTGCCTCCTCTTGCTTCTTACAAACACTGGCCGCATATGAGTCGGACACTTTGCACTGAACACCGACATAATTAGTGATATTTCCCCCAGCATCCCTGAGGGCAGCAATGAAAAACTGATTCCAAAAAGTAGTACCGTCAACACGGTAATTCAACAAGCACACACTCATATCAGACCCCTCTTCAATAGCATTGCGGATCTTTTCCACGGCCTTGGGATCTGTCTCAGGGCCTTGAAGAAATCGGCAGTTACGCCCCAACACTTGATCCAAGGTGTATCCAGTGAGGTTGAGGAACCCTTGTGTTGCATAAACAATGGGGTTGTCGGGAAGACTGGGGTCGGTGACAACAAAGTTTTGCTGGGCTGTTTGCAAAGCCTTGATGAAGGAGAAGTCCGGATCATCCAGGACCTTGTTGGCATCCGAACTGCTACTTGCGATAAGTCCTCCCCCAGTGCCAGCTGCATCAGCTAATGCCTGCTTGCTCAGCAGGGCGTCTGCCTCAGTATCGCCTAAGTGGCTTCTGATGGCGTTCTTTAGTTTCTCGTTTTCTTCCTTCAGTAGAGACACACTTTGCTGGAGAGACTCAAGGAGAAACTTCTTGCGGATTCGCGAGCGCTTCGCGTGCTCACGGTTTCGCTCCCTGAATAGAGAAAAGACGACGAGCAAACATTAGCTAAGTAGTTACCATACAAAGTACTCATTTCATCTGATGTGGTAATGTAGTATCATCTCGCTTTATCGGGGACTTGGACACACTCACTTGACAAGTTTGCTGCAGATGTGTGAGAGTGAGAGAGATGAGACAGGGAAGACAAAATGAGAATGTGTTCACCATCCGAAGTATGTAGAAGAGACCGCACAATATGAAAAAAATCTCACGTTCTGTCCGCCTTGCTCTGTCCCGCGCCCTCAGCTGATTTTGTCGCGGTCGACCCACTGCTGGGCGCTGGTGCTCTCGCACGCTTGACTCCACCAGCTGAGGCACCGCCCCCAGTACTCGGGGCGGCGGACGGTGTACCCCCTGCCTGTACATACGCGTATTGCAAGTGATGGGGGCGTTGGGGTGCTTGGGCAAAAGGTACCGCCTGGGGCGCGGCGGTGCCACTTATGTTGCCCTGGACGGTCGCAGAAGCTTTAGGTTTGTGCAGCCCCGTCGTGACGATCCCCCCGGCCTGCGGAACGGCTGCGTAGCCCGCTCCCCCCGCCGGCCTCGAGGCATGTTGAGACGGGGTCGCTTCACCGCTCGCCACCAAAGTGCCTTGACCAGGCTGCTGCTGCAGACCCTGTTGCTGAGCCTGCTGGGCTAACTGCTGCTGTTGCTGCTGGGTCAACTGCTGCTGCAGCTGGGGGTTCTCGCTCAGGAATATGGCCTCTCCCTCCGGGGTGAAAAAGCAGTCCCCGAAAATATCATCGAGGTTCAGGGTGGAGGGAGTGCCGCGAGCTTGCACCGCCGCAGCAGCGTTGGCCGACAGCCCCGGCGCCCCCGCAGCAATGAACTGCGGCGGCCGGATGTTAGCGTTTTGGTTGTCCGACATGGTTCCTACTGGCCCCAAAATCCCATGCCATGGCCGGCCGTCGACGGAGTGGGGGCGCACCGTTGCCTGCTTGCTTGATGGCTGATGTCCAGATGGGGATGGGATTGGCACTTGTCGTTGGATCTCAATGGGGGAAGACCTCTTTTCTGTATCTAGGTGGACCCTTTTGAATGTACGAAATTAACCTAAATATTGAAACAAAGTACCTATTCTAAGTGTACAATAAATAAAAAAAGGTTGTATTGAGAACTAGGGGATTTTTGGATACATTCTCGTTGATTCCGTTGGATAGTTGAAGATGAGTCTGGTATCAAATCATCGTAGGAATCTTTTATCGGATACTTTTATTCTATTGCCCCCTGCTCGCTGATCTCGACAGTTTTTTGAGACATCTGTCGATATAGACTGTCCCTATTATCCAGGGATCCCAATTATTTCGATTTGTATGTTCTCCAACTAAAGCGAAAAGCTCCAATCTGAATCTGCTCCAATACACATACACAGTCCACCATTCCATTCAACTCTGTTTCAACATGGAAGTAAAGCCTCTCTAGAGCTTTTGCTCAGGATTTAGGTGAGCACCAACACCATAGCGCATGACTAATTGGCTAAATAACATGATCCAAGCACACAAAACTTTTGCCATTGTAATGTAATGGGTAGTTGCATCACTTTCTCTTGTTGAAAGGAGGTATTGTATGTAGTTGCATCACTTCCTTTTGTAGAAAGGAAGTGATGCACTGCCCATGAACATAAGTTGACCCATCCCCCTCTAATGGAGGGATAGATGTGTTTATATTCAATTAGGATTTTGTCTCCTGACTCCTGATGATGATGACACCACAATCATGGACATCCCTCACCCTCATGCTCATGGTACCACGGTACTATCATATCCATATCCCAGGTATTTTGGGGCGGTGTAATTTACACCTCCTATTAATCGTGTTTTAGTACCGTTGCACCGCTTAGATGTCGAATTAATTAGACGATGCCTCAGCAGAGTCACTTTTATCACAGAGCAGTTGCACTGACCCTGAGCCTGTGAAACACACTATGAGTCTTTGAGTTCAAAGTCAATAAAAGTCCTCAATCTACTTGATATGAGGATTGAGGACCTGTTTTTACTTTTCATAGAAGTTGCATACTCACCTCCCTGGGGCAGTGCAAAGGCTTGATTTTTATGTGAAATGAGTGTCTATTTGGGGTCCTCACTCATATGCAGAAAAGGCATCAGACCGCTTAGATTATCGAATTTAGACTCAGTCCACAAAACACATTGTAAGGAACTAGTATTCAAAAAAGGAAAATCTGAGCTTCTAATGGTTTTTCTCTTTCGAGCGATGATTTTTCAAACAACTTGTCGTTGTATGTCTCTCAACTTTCTATCTGGTGATCACCTTTCTCGAAAAAAGATGATTAACTTGAAGTAGCTTCTGGCGAAGCTCGAAAACGACGGAAACACTAAATCACGCCAATTCTACGCGGAACAAGGAAACCCTGTTTCTGTTTGTCGGTGAAAGCTAGCGGTGAATATAAATGATTGAGTGTGGGTTCTGGCTGAGTTAATTACACCGCCACGACTAGCTACACAAAACATACTACAGCTACGAGTAGGCGGTGTAATTTACACCGCCTAAAAGAATACCTGGGATATTGTTGACGAGGAATCTGTTTCAGCTTCAGTGCCATCATGGCCAGCTCATCTGGTCATATTACAATGTAGGCTACATATGCACATACAATGTTGTACCAATACACATGGATAGGTCACATATCTTCACCTCTGTCGTGGTACTGGTATAGCATCATTTGCTGCTGAAGACCTCTCATATGATGACGTCCAATCCAAGGTTTAGATGTGCCATGAACATAAATATGTCTCTGATTTCTATCAGAGATAAAAGGGTACTAATACAAGCATATGGCTATTTGTCTTTTTGGGAGTCTGGTGTGTCAATTTACATCTTCTCAGAGAGATATTGTGTTCCAACTTACACTGTGTATCAGCACAATGCAGAAGATTACAGTGATGTAGACATTACTGGTTGGGGTGGTGCATATCAATGTCAATAGTTTCTTACATATAAATAGATCTCAACTAAGTTAAATGATACATCATTTGAAACAAAGCTCAACTGAATACATCTCAAATGCATTCAATTTTTTAACTGAAAATTCACCTTTTTCGCCAGGGGAAGTCTTTTCGTTTGTTCTGTCGCATTATCATACCTGGCAACAATAGGGGGTTGACAGGCACAATTGAGAGGTTTGGGTGCGGTATCTTCCTGCACCCAAGGGCGTTCATTTGATATAAAAAATCTCTAGGACCAAATCTATGATATTACTTCAAGCCTAGAGGTGTGTGTATGTGTGATCGTCTTGCGAGACTTGCAATACACTAGTTCTCTGCTTCTGTCACCAAACTGTTGGAGCTTTTGGTAAGCACCCTCAGCGCTGCACAAGTTATTCTAAAATACAATCATCTTTTGTTTTGTTTCATCTCATCCTCCCTTCCCCCCAGCTCTCAGGTGGTCCTCCTCTTTTACTTCACCAAGGGTCATGGGCACTCAACAAATTCTTTACCACCTGGCAACACGAGCATGAATTGGTGTCGTTCCAAAGCCAGTGCCACCGATGGGGACGGGCAAATCACGCTCTTCGTACCATGCGACAATTTCCTCCTGCTTATCCAACCAGATGGGCTCCGGAAGCTGGTATCCCCC
>JALLBE010000087.1:0-25781 GCA_036939795.1 Thalassiosira mediterranea
AGGCGGCCGCCATGGTCTGCGTTTGTGTTTTGTGTTGTGATGCGTTTTACGTAGATTAATGTACTATTCCTACGTAGACCATCGAAGGTCGAGCGACGGCCGATATTTTTTCGTTCGACTTACCTCAAATCACCTCAAATCCTGTTAACCACATGGTGACCCCAGTTGGATTTGGATCTGGAGGCTCTGTGCTGCCATCTGATGTGGCCTTGATTGAGTACGATAGCAACCAAACTGCCAAGTGCACTATAAAGATGAGTCATGATATAGAGTCAGAGCCTGAGATGAAGCATTTCATCTTGCTACAATAGTAATAGTTATGAGTATGAGAAGGGATGGCCCTAGTAGGTATTTGGATCTGGAGTCTGGAGGCTGGGTTGCACCGTTGTAGATGATTTTACTAGCAGCCCAGCTGTATGTCAAGTGCACGTGATGCAGAGTCAGAGCTTGATGATACATTTCATCTGTTCTAGATGACAATCACCTCTTACCTGTCAAGTGTGGCCATGAAAGAAGGGTGTGGAAGATGTTCTACCTTTTTATGTAAGTTCCAATTCTTGGCAGTGTTTTCGAGTTCGATCCTCCCGATAAATCCGCTACATACATACGTACGAGGGAACCAAATAAGAGGGGACGTTCAAATATTTGCGGCTATCGAATCATACTTAGGAACTAAATACGAAGTTATAATCACGATTATGTCAATGAATTCGACTTGATGCCGACAGCAAAAATTGGGGATAGGTACAATCATGATAGAATAGAGGATGTCGTCTTCAAGCTACATAGAAGTTGTCTCTCTCTGAGCGTGCTCTGAGCCTTGACTCTGAGAGAGGCAAGAGGTGAACAAGCATCAGATGCCCTTGCCGGTCAACATCTCCTTTCACATCATGTGCTCGTACAAGTCCATTCTAAATTTTTTGACCGAGTGGAGACTCAACGAGCTCAAGGCATACTCGCGGCACCTCCGAATGAGCCAGGAGCACCTACAATCGACACGACTTGCTATCACAACATCCCTCGCATCCAAAAGATCAGCCGAAGAGTGAGCAACGAGGCCATGGAATTCTCTCCGGGCCTGGGCCGACGGAGCCTCACGGCCGAGGACGACCACAACGTCTTCGACTTCCCGGAAGATACGTTCCCCGACGTACAGAAGATCTTGAGCGACGGGGACATGGACGCGAGGAAGCGAGGAGGCTCCAAGCGTCGGGCACGGAAGTCCGTGGAGCCGCCCGCCTCCGATGATCCATCCTCGTCCTCGCCGAACCACCATCCCTATCCGGCGTCAATATCCATACAGGTGGAGCGGAGCCCTCCAACAACGAAGGATGATGGGGGCGTCAGTAGTAAGCTAAGGGAATTCCGCTCCCCCTCCGCCTCGCCCAGGAGGGGCGGCGGGCGGCGGAGGCGCTCCCCGGGTCCCTCCCCGACCGAGAGGAGACAACCGAGCTCGCCGATCGGGGCGACGAGCGACGACCCCGCCGGCTCCTCCCCCGCCAAGGAACACCGCGACAACGAAAACGCGGACGTGGACGACGACGACATGATGGCCCGGCACCATCGGGAGGGGACGCGGCTGTTCAACACCAACCGCCTCTCGGAGGCGGTCGACGCGTATAGCCTCGCGATCCGCGCGGGACTCGAGGAGCTCACACAGCGCCGAGAGATGGCCTCCCGCATGGGCCAGGACAACCACAGAAGGGACCAACTGGTGGTCGACATCGGGGAGAGGCTCGCTCAAGTGCACTCCGACATGGCACTGACGCTCGAGGTGGCGGGGAAGTACGCCGAGTCCAAGGTCGAGCGGGAGAACGCGCTGGGGATGCTCGTGCACACGTGCCGCGTCTCCCGCGGCGACGGGCGGTCGAAAGCCCTGCGGGCGGACGTCAAGAGGATGGAGCGCGCCGCGGATGCGGCGAGGGATCGACGGCGCGAGGCGGACGCCGTGGAGGGCGCGCTGGAGAGTTTGAAGGACGATCCTCGATCGGACGCGGCGAGGCGCGAGGCCGTCAATGCCATCAGGAGGGCGATGCGCACGGAGCGGGATTCCCTCGGCGAGAAGAGCTACGCGCACGCCAAGCTGAGGCTGAAGCTGGCCAAGGTCAAGTGCGAGGGTGGGGACGTCGAGGGAGGCCTACGCGACGCCACGTCGTCCGTGGGCGTTCTGAGGGGGGTGCTGGGACCGGACCACTCGCTCGTGGGGGCCGCCTCGTCGTTCGCGGCGGCGGCGTGCGAACGACGGGCGGATGCGCTGCGCGAGAGGAGCGCGGGGGTGATGGACGGCATCCTCGCCGACGGGAAGGAGGACGAGGAGGTTCTGTCGCCCGAGTGCAAGGATGCGATCGACCGCGCCATCGAGCTGTACGGAGATGCCCTGCGATCCCTGCGGTACAAGCGGGATCACTACGGCGATGCGAAGAATGGCAGCAGGGCGGCGACCGACGTGGCGGAGATGCTGCACAGGGTCGGCACGCTGCATCGGCGCAGGGGGGGGTCCCACGCTCCCGCCGTGGATGCCCTGCGCCGCTCCCTGGAGGCGTACGGCGCCATCGCCGGGGGAGCGGATGCCGGCGGCAAATCCGGCAGGGGGGGCAAGAAGAGGAGGGGCGGCGATAATCGCGATCGCGACGATGCGCACCCCGGCGCGGCCGCGGTGTGGCTCGACCTGGCCTCGCTGCACCTGTCGGCGCATGAATATGACGATGCGGCGCGCGCGGCCGAAAGGTCCGCCCGGTGCGCCAGGAAGAAGAACTCGCACGAGGAGGATGACGGGCTGATGGGGGGAGTGCCCATCAAGGCATGCGAAATCGCCGGGGACGCGTACGTCGGACTGGACATGCGCGACGACGCCGTCAGGTCGTACGGGGAGGCGCACTCCGAGTTCAAGAGGATGATCTCGCGCTCCGAGAAGAAAATGCGGGGCGCACAGGGAGGCGGCGCGGGCGCGGTAGACGAGGCGCGGCTGCTGCGGAAGCTCGGCATGGCGCTGCACCGCCGGGGGGGGAGGGCGGACGACGCCATGGCCCGCCTCTCCGACGCCCTGCGCGTCCTGCGATCCGGCGAGGGCAAGGGCGAGGGTAACAACTCGTCGTCGGGCGACGACGACGACCTCCTCCCCGGCCTCCTGTGCGACATCGGGCTCGTCCGCCTGCGTTCCGGCGAGCACGCCGATGCCATGGACGCGCTGAGGCTGTGCCTTCGCGCGCACGCCGACCGCGGCGCGTCGGATCGACATCCCGAGGTGGGGAGGGCACGGAAGTTGTTCGAGGAGGCGCGGAGGGGGGGGAGGGTGGACGAGGCCAAGATGATGGCGGCGTCGGGAACTCCACTGTCCACTGGGATGACCCCGCAATCCACGGGGACTACGCCAACGACCGCCGTGACCGAGACCCCGAGGAGCCACGCGACGCCGTTGTCGTTCCCGTCGACGGGGTACGCGAGCCGGTCCAGCGCCGGCACCGCTCCGGGGTCGGGCAGGGGACAGCTCCAGACCCTGTTGGAGGAGCTCGCGTCGCCTCCCCTTTCCACTCAGAAGTCTGTATTGGTGTCGCCCCCGGTCTCCATGGGGGAGGGGGTCTTGTCGCCGGAGAACAGCCTCCAGCTCGGCCATGACGCGAAGCAGAGGTCGTTTGCCTCCGAAAATATGAATGGCATGGTCGGGCTCCAAGAATCTCACACCCTTGACATGCAACGATTGAGGATCCAGCTGGAGGATGCCGAGAAGATGGCGTTGCAATATCAGCTTCGAATCAAGGAGGTGGAGGGAGAACGGGATCAGGAGAGGAAGGACAAGGTGAGCACCCCCCGAATCCCATTCGGCCAGTGGTGCCTATAATTTGTTGTCAAGGACATATCGCCCACTGATACCATTCACATCTATACTGTCCAATTCCACAGGTGCTTGCTACCGCTTCCCATCGAAAGGAGATCGATGCCCTGCAACAGTACAAGGTAGATTACTCCACCCTCGAGGTGGAAATGGAAAAGCTGCGCCGAGAGCTGGAAGTGTCGGAGACATCATATCAGGAGTTGGTCAAGGCAATCGATGATGAGAAAGAAAGGGCCAGCGAAGCCCACCGGGCAAAGTTGCAAGGGATGGAGTCCGAGGTGCAGCGCTTGCGCGAGGAGCTCAAGTTCGCGGGCGCGGTCGAAAACAGTCGGCTGTCGGAGCAGCTCGCCGCCAAGGATCGCGAGGCGGAGACGCTGCGGGAACGTGGCACCCAGGCATCTCGGGAGGTGGCATCGCTGAAGTCCGCGAACCTTGCCCTGCGGTCCGAGAGGGACGCCGCCCTCGGGGAAGCGTCCGCGGTCAAATCCAGGAACGATCAGCTGCGGGGCGATATTCAGCGGCTGTCGTCGGAACTCGCCGCGGCTAAGCTGAACTCGGTCAAAAGTGTGCCAACGGTTAATAATGCCGAACTGAAGAGACTGGAATTCGAACTCCAGAGTGAGAGGGTAAGTGACATGAGTCTCTTCCGCCAAGTGCCCACAGACCAGTGCTGAAACCATTCTAACAATTTTTGTGTCCTTTCCTCTGTTACACCTACCATTCGCCCATATTCATATGGTGCAGTCACGCAGAATGATCCTTGAATCGTCGCTGCAAAAAGAATATGAGAGAGGAGGCAGTGGAGGTGGGGGAGGCTATGCGTATCCCATGCCATTCGGCTACCCTCCAATGCAAGTTAACAACAACGACAACAGTCACGCCAAGCTCAAAACTCTTGAAATCGACCTAGCCACTGAGAAGGCAAGCAAGGAGATGCTGGAAAATGTCATCCAGGACCTGAGGGTGACACATGAGCAGGAGAGGGATTCCATGCAGGCCCAGTACTCGTCGTTCATAGAATCCAACGAGCACGAAATGTCTGCCCTAATGACCGAGGTTGGCACAAAGAGGGCAGAGATCGATCGCATTGCCCACGAGCTCGAGACTGTCCATACATCAAGGGAGGCACTGACTCGCCAGCTGGATGATACAGCTGATGAGCTCACTGACGTCAAGGGTCAGTTGATGCAGGTGTCTCGCGAGCTATCGACCGTGATGGAAGAAAACAGCGCTTTATCGGAATCGATGAGCTCGCTAGAAAAGGCAAAGGAGGAGACCAACGGCAAGCTCGCGAATGCAACGAGGGACGTCTCCCAGACGAGGAAGCGCCTCGATAACGTCGAGACCGAGTTGAAGATAGAGAGAGAATCATTGAAGAGGAAGAGCATGGAGGTTGAAGATCTGAAGTCATCAAACGAACGCCTGAAGAATGAGTACAACGAAGCGGTCACCCTTTTTGAGACTGAAATAGACCGGGCAAAGGAAGCGAAGGATCAAGTCCAATCTTCTCTCACTGACCAAGTCGCCAGCCTGCAGAGGGAGCTTGACACCGCCAGGAGTCACCTGCAGAATGTGCTCAGTGAGTTAGAGGCTGCACACCGACGTATCGGCGCCTTGGAGGCAGAGTCCAGACACTTGCAGTCAGCCATGGATGGCTCCGGGAAGGCCCTACGCACGAAGGATGAACAGCTTCACAAAGTGATCTCTGAGTCCAATGACCGGATCGCTCAGATCAAGGCTCAGCGCGAGGAAGCATACGAAAAGTATCACGTTGCCAAGGAAGAGAACGATGGGCTGGGAGCAAAATTGTCCAAGCTCGAAGAACTCATCTCGACAGAAAAGACTGGCCGCAGTGAAGCTGAGGACATGCTCAATGAGACCGAAAATAAGCTGAGTATGGCCGAGAATAGAATCGAGGGACTCCGTGATGCTGTTGAGAGATTGGGACAGGAGAAAGGTGATATGGAATCGAAACATGCCGAGGCAATGGAAGAAAAGATGAAATTAAGTAGAGTGATGCAATCCATTCCCAAAACACTGGAAGGCTTCCTCCCAGACGTGAACGACTCGTCATCAACTGACTCGCATCCGGAAGACGAGGATGGGAAAGACAACCCAGAGTTTGTGGTACCTCGTATTTCCGACCTGCTGAAGAAAATCAGAGACCATTGTAGCCGGCAGAATGCGGCCATCAAATCAAGAGAGAGCGCGCTGGAAAAAGTGCAGTGGAACCTATCCAATGCCTCGCAGGATCTCGAAAAGTTAGAGTCCAAGAACAATGAGCTCAGGGAAAGCCTTGCAGCAATGGAGGACCTGCAGAGTGACTACGACGAGCTTGTAGAGCAGTACGAAATACTGGTGAAGGAAAAGGATGAGATGGACGAATGCCACAAATCCGATTATCAAGCCATGGAAGAGGAAGCGAATGAGTCGCTCCAAAAAGTGAAGGGTGAGCGAGATTTGTTTGAGTCTCGACTAAAAGAGGCGGTGGACGATCTGGAGGAATTGGAATCCGAGAGGGATGCACTGCGATCTGAAATTGATCAGGTGCGCTTAGAGTTTTCCAAGAAGGAAACTTCATACAATAGCAGGGTCCAAGCCCTCGAAACCGATAACAAGCTCATCGAAAAGATGGAGAGCGAAGCCTTGGAGTACGATGCTGCGTTGGGTCAGAAGAACGAGAAGCTCCAAAAGCTAGGGAAGGAGTTGGAGGAGATCCAGACCGAGCTGGACAATATCAGACGGGAAAAATCTGGTGTTGATGCTGCTTTGCAGGAGAAGGAGGAAGTCTTGACAAAGGTCGAGGAAGAGCTTCAGGCTGCGAACACCCAGCTTTACGAGGCTCAAACCAGCCTGGTAGAACTGAAAAGTGCCAGGATCAAACAAAGTGTGTGTACGCAAACAGAAGAGAGCGTGGATGCACTGCCATCTTCCACACGATGGGCACAGTCCAATATCTATCCTGATCTTTTGCCCTCAGACGGAAATGCATTTGCTTCTGATATCTACCCTGACATCATTATGGAACAAGGAGTTGATGGGTCATATGCAAATCAGCCACTGAGCCCGATTGATGGAGATGACTACGGAATGGTGCAGGGAACGAATCCATTTGGTAAGGTTGCTGACGAGTTTGGAGAGGGTCCTAGCCAAACGGAAAACAACCTCAATGAAAGAGTTTTGGAGTTGAATGCTCGAGTAATTGAGTTAGAAGGTCTCAATCGCCGCCTCTCGGAACAGATTGAGGCTATGAAACTTCTACAAGGAGCTAGCAACCCAAGCAACGAGACAAAGAAAGATGGCAGCGATGACATTGAGTTGCAGCGGGAGAGATTTGCTTTGATCGAAGAGTACGTGCCTCTTCATCAATTTCCAGTCCAGTGAATCTACCTTTTTGCTTCTCTGACTAACCCAATCATTTATCCTCGCTGCACTTTCCAGGATGGAAGACATCAAGGCCTATGTGGTTGCGCTCGAGGAGGCAAATGAATCATTGAACGCTGAGATAGAAGAGGTGAGGCAAGAAGCTCAGCGAGCAGGTATGATCAGTGACAAAACCCAAAATCACCATGAGACCATTGGTGATGAAGCGGCTGAACTGCAAGAACAAATAACTCGACTGAAAAACCAAGTTCATGCACTGACAGAGGAAAACGCCCATTTGTCAAAAGATCTAGAGAATTCTTCACCCCAACCTAGACAAGTGGAACAGATTGCATCACTTGAGGGAGAAATAAATGAGTTAAAGGGCCGCGTCAAGGAACTGACAGCTGAGCTGCAGCAGTCTGCAGCCAGGGATGTTAACGCTGCACAGTTGCACGAAACTGACCAAGTAAAAATTGCTTCACTTCAAAAGAGTATGAACGAAAAGGAATCTCTCCTGCAGCAGTCCCTGAGAGATCAGAAATTTCTTCACGAATCGGATTTGGCGGCTTGGAAGTCAAGGGTTGTGGAGGCAGAGCAAGCCCGTAAAAATGACCAGGCCGCAATCATGTCTCTTCAAAACGGACTGAACGAGAACGAACGATTGATGAAGAAGTCTTTAGATGACCAAGAGAGGCTTCATCAAGCCGACTTGGATACTTGGAAGGCCAGGGTATCTGATGCTGAAAGAGTTTGCGAAAATCACCGTTCCACAATCTTGTCACTGCAAAACAGTATCAAGGAAAAGGAAGAACAGTCACAAGACAAGAATAATGAGGTTGAGGATCAAGACCGACTTCGAAGCGCAGTATTGACTCAATGGAAGTCTAGGGCAACTGAAGCAGAACAAGTCCATGAAAGGGACGTCGCAACAATTGCATCCCTCCAGCGTACTCTGAATGAAAAGGAAGAGGTTATGCAAGCCAAGGTGGATGTGGCTTTGAATCAGAAAGAACAACTCCACCAGAATGAGTTGGGGACTTGGAGGTCAAAAGTAATTCAGCTGCAAGACACTAATGAGGCCTTGACAATCGAGATAAGCAAGCTTAGAATGCCCGATCATACAGAGTGCAACAACAAACTTGCCTCACTTCAGGTGGAACTCAACACTGCAATCCAAGATCGCAACAAAAATCAAAGCCAACACGATCACGAGATGGCAACACTCAACGCAGAATTTCAGAATGCAATGAGCTCGCTGAATGAACTGCAACAAGAAAACATGAAGCTAAAGGGAGAGGTCACATCATTGTTCTCTGAGAATAGCAGCAAGAATACCGTAGAGAATCGAAACTTCGAGAAAGAAATGAACGCTGCTCATGCTAGGTTTGTTTCGATGGAAAAGGCACTGGAACAAAAAATAGCACGCCTGGAGAGAGAGAAAGAAAAGCTAGTATCCGACTTCAACGCCGAGATGATCATCAAGGAAGAGGAGCACACAAAAACCAAGATTGAATTATCTGCATGGAAGTTGGAGATGCAAAATGCTCTCAATGACATTGAAGCAATGAAGAAGGAGAATAATGATCTGAGGGCAAAGGTTGCATCATTCACTGCAAGTGGTTAGACTGGCCTATCCATCACACCCAAGAGCATACACTATATGTTAGTTTAATTGTTAAACATTGCATTTTCATCACCCTACAGACGTTGCTTACATTGGAATCCCGGAGATTTGTATGATAAGTTTAAAGGTTTCTTTCTTGATCTACTGTAATGGAATCAATCAGTTCCACCATTCACATACACAGGACGAGTGACAATTTCCTTCTCCAGGTTTCTTTTATGCCAGCATGACGTTTGTGATTAGTGATAACACTGCACAGCTTCTGGATAGCAACTTGTTTGAGCTGTATGGTACTTTTGTGGGAATCATGTTATTGGTGTGATGATGATGCTACGATTCCTTCATCCACCACCCGTAAGTATAAGCATATAAATATAAGCAAGGGGTCTATTTTTACATCCAACTTTAAACACCATGGAGCATCATTGCCAAGAGTTATAGACACCAACATGATATCATTATTTGCATTTGGCACCTTGACAATGCAGTATACTTGCAGGTATTCTGTGGCAAGATGATCCATCCGACAAACTTTGTACAATTCAGCACCTGTAGAGAAATCAGACTCAACAAACCCAAACTAAGTGTGGAAACAGGCCCAACATTGGTTGTAGTTGTAGTACCAATTGCAATGGCCAATGGGACCTCTTTCATGACCTAGGGTGAAAAGAAAAACCACGGCCACGGGCACCACTTGGTCTGCCATCATCACTGCAATATAGATCATAATAAAAACAAGATGCAAAACCCAAACACACCACAGTAAATGATGGGACGATAGCATTAGCAGCATATCGTACTCTGGATTCTGGGTGATGGGGTATTGTAGTACTTTCTTTGGTTTTGGTTAGGCTCCGCACCATCTTTTACTGTTGCACAAACTTCATGGATGTATTTTGCACATATATTGTGGCAATCTTATGGATACAAGTAGTCCCCATATTGATCCCAACCCAATCATTACGATTATGCAACCCTTCTACCTACTATTGTTAATATCCGCGAGACAAGTTTTTTCAACATCCTGACTTCAGTTAGGAGGATGGGACAAAAACAAAAAAACACATTGAGCAGAGATAGTGCAGTCATCAACATCAACATCAACATCAACATCAACATCAACATCACCATCAACATCATATAACTACGGGTTCAATATCTCTTTACCTCTCTTCTGTTCTTTCACATTTGAGGAGCAAAGCAAGAAACACTTTGTGACTTTGACTGTGAACTTCTTGTGTGAACACACTCCTTCGGCTGGAACAAGTTTGTTTTAACCTTATCTTTCGGTTCATTATCCCTTTGACAGGATCTTTGAATTCATCCGCATCCGAACAACGGCTGCATGAGGGCAAGACCCACGTGACCCGGCATGGGGGATAGAATTTCGATATTTCAGGAAATTGGGATATCCTATGTTCGATGTCGAATGTACCTATTTATGGTATGGTATGGTAGGTAACTATCCTATGAAAATGTTGATAATAGTTTGCTCTAGATATCCTAGTGCCACCCCTATCTGCGCGCACCGACACCGGACACCAACAGCCGCCGGCCAACAGCCACATTTTTTCTTCTTCAACGAGTTCGACTGGCCCCGCCCGAAAATGACGACGGCGGCGGCTGTGGCCATGCCGTCGCGGCGGCAGCGACGGTAGCCCCCATCCCGCCGACATTGTACGACGAGCGTGGTGGTGCGCAGGCGGGCGGCGCTTCCCGGGGGACGGCGGGGGCAACGATCACACGCGGGATCGCAATTCAAATAGATCCTCGAGAGGTTGGCAGGGGCGTGAACGCTCCCCCGCGGCGCGGCCGGTGTTGTGGAGGTTAGACGCCGCGTCGCGGGGTGAAAGGACGGCGCGGCATCGATAGAGCGAAACTTGGACACGACGCAGGCACCCGTTGCGGACGATAACTTCTTCCCAACGAAAAATATCAATACAGGGAAGGAAAGATGTCGTCCAAAAAGTCCTCCTCCTCGTCCTCCTCCTCCTCAAAGTCGAAGTCCAAAAAGAAGTCCTCCTCCTCGTCTTCCTCGGGGGGGTTCGGGCGCAAATCCTCCAAACTGTCCTCCACCGCCGCCTCCATGCTCCTGAGCCCGGTGGTGGAGGCCGAGGACGAGCACGGCTACGACTTCGACGACCAACGCGGCTGGGAGAGCAGGGGAGGAGGAGGAGGAGGCTACGACGATCGAGGGGGGAGCGACGGAGGGAATTACGGCGGGGACAACAACCTCGGGGGATTGAACGAGGAGGATTGGTCTCAGTACCAAGATGAGGGCCACTATGATGAACATTACTATCCCCAGCACCAACAGCACTATGGCGATGATGATGGAGGAGGGGCGGACACCAGCTTCGATAGCACCGGCGGCGTGCTGGCGGGGGGCGAAAGATCGTACTCCTCCTCCTCGGGCGGGCGCGACTCGTACGATCAATACGACAGTCGAGGGCATCATCGGGAGCGACGACGACAGCGCGACGACTGGAATTCCAGGAGCAACCGCAACGCCGACAGGCGACGGATGAGGGACAAGCTCGCGAGCGGGGAGGTCCCGGCCCCGCCCCCTCCCTTCGACGTGTCGGGGGCAGGGGGAGGGGGAGGGTACAGCGTCGCCTCCGACCCCTCCGTGGGGTACGCCAGCAGCGGCGGCCACTCCGGCGGCAGCGGTGGCGGCCACCGGAGCAGCGCGAACTCCTCCGACCCCCTCCCGTCCTCCTCCTCCCTCCTGCCCCTACCGGGCTTCGAGGAGGCCGACCTCCTCCAGCGCGCCATCGAGCGTCGCGCCCTGCTCCACGACCGGATAGTCGCCATGGAGGCGGCCAAGGCCGAGTACGAGCGGAAGGGTTCGGGCGGGACCTCGACGTCGCGGGAATTGGAGAGCCGGAGGGAGGAGAGGATGAGGGAGGGGGAGAGGGCGATGGACAGGGCCAACGAGCGCAGGAGTTCCATGGGATGGGAGGGTGGCGGGAGCGGCAGCGGCGGCGGCGGCAGGAGGGGCAGCGCGGAGGAAAGGGAGAGGCGGCGGGACGGATATGCGAGCACGTCCCTGCGCCATCCCCCTCCGGCGGGGAGCCGGTATCCCCCGCCGCCGCGGAAGTCTCCCCCCTCATCCGGCTCCTCCGGATCGTCCTTTGCGGAGACCAAGGATAGGAGTTACGGCGGCAGCAGCAACATCAGCAGCAACAACAACAACAACAACAACAACAACAACAACAGCTTCGACAACAGCATGAATAGCATCGGAAGCTCGTACTCGTCGGACGAGCGCATGGGCCAACACCACCAACGCATGAACGAACTGTCCGAACGGATAAAGAGGGAGGCGCGGGAGTTCATGAGCTACGAGAGCAGCTACGCGGAGGGGCGGGAGCGCCTCCTGATGAGCGGCAACGACGGCGGCGGGGGGCAGATGATGATGATGGCGGGCAGCGGCGAGGATGCGGACGATGGAATGCCGCACCGCCCGCCCCCCCCGGACACCCCCGGGCAGGAGTCCAACAATTCCGGGCACGGCTTCCCGTCCCCCGCGGCCATCATCGACTCCTCGGCGTGGGACGACGACGGCGCCGGGGTCGGGCGAGGTACCCACAGAACCCATAGGCGGCACGGCTCCGACGTCTCCTCCTCCGGCAGTAGCGACTCCGACACCAACAACGACGCCAACAACGCCAGGACTCCGAGGAAGCCCACCGAAAAGCAGCTGGGCCGATACGCCAACATGGTGAGGCTGCAGATCCCCGACGTGGCGGTGTTGAGGAGCATGGAGCGCGACGACATCGCCGACGCGGGGGGGGTGCTGGCGCGGCTGAAGGGCGAGGCGGGCATCGTCGTCGAATCTCCGTCCGGCTCGCGTTCGAACAGCAGGTCCGGGAGCCGGTCGTCCGGCGGCAGGTCCGGCAGCAGGAGCAGGTCGAGGAGGTCGCCCGGCTCGTCGTCGTCGTCGGACGAGGTGTTCCGGAGGCGGAGGAGGGGGTCGAACGCCAGGTCCGCTTCCTCGGGGGACGAGGGCGTCGAAGACGGGTCCGGGAGGAGGATGACCCTTCCCCTGGGCGACGATCCGAATTACAGGTACGTCCACGTCGTTACCTTCGTTGCCCGTTATTTGATGGACGGCCAAAATATTTGGGCCACAAACTCGATGGGGCATCGGCTCTAGAGTTATGCCGCGCCGGGATGGCGCCCATAGACCCTTGCGCACACATGAAATGTTCGCACCCTCGGGGTTCGCACACCCCCCAAAGCTCACGACATTCTACACCGCAATCGCCCGTCCAAAAAAAAAAACAGCAAGTACTTCAAGATGCTCAAGGCCAAGGTGCCCATCTCGTGGGTCAAGCGCGTCCTGGAGGTGGACGGCAAGGACGCGCGCATCCTCGACCTCGACCCGGACGCTCCCCTCAGGGATCAGGTGGGGGGCGAGAACGTTGACGAGAACGGGGACGTGGATTGGGACAACGTCAGCGTTGGGAGGATACGCAGGAGCGGGAGCGGGATGAGCACGGACAGCGAGGGGGGCGGCGTTGGTGGTGGAGTTGGTGGAGGCGTGGGCGGTGGCGCGGGAGAAGGGGGGGCGTCGAGCATACAGGCCGTCACGTTCGCGAGCGTCAAGGCGGAATTGGCCGTCATGACCGCCAGGGCCGAGAGGGCGGTGGCGCCCTACGACGAGGACCGGGGCAATTCGTTCAGGGAAGCATCCGCCGCCGCGGAGGAGGAGGAAGCGGACGAGGAGACCGCCGTCATTCCCCATGCGCAGGAGACGGCAGAGGGCACGAGCCCCCAGGCCACGCTCATCGCCGCCGCGGCCGCCGCGCGCATGATCCGCCTGAAGGCCCTGCAGTCCCGCGGGGGCGACGCCGCCTCCTCCGGCAGGCGAAGGCAGACCGCCGACGAGATTCGGAGGCGCGGGACGAGGGCTCCGGAGTCGGGCGGCGCCGCGGGCGCGGCCAGGGCTACGGGGCGGAGCACCTATCCGCCCGCTTCGTCCTCCGCGTCGCAGTCGTCGGGTGGAAAGAAGCGGAATAACAGCGACCTCCCTCTCAAGGGTGAGTGCATATGCATCGGTGGGATTATTCCATCTCCTCCATTCTTTGCCGCATATGAACTCCTTGGCATCCGGTACATGCATTTGATTTCGTCGCGCACTTATATATATACATTGCGCTCCTTGCACGCTCCTCGCACGCTGCCATGGTTTCCCCCCCACGCTCTCATGTGTAGACGACCCGCGCTTCTCGAAATATTTCCAAATGATACGCTCGCGCGTACCGAGATCGTGGGTGGAGAGGGTCATCGAGGTGGACGACAAGGATCCGGGTGAGCGAGCATTCATATTTTTGTGGAATGCATATGTACTTGGTTGATCTCACATCCGTCGTATATCATGGTATACGTTATCATGAACATTCACTCGTCATCGACAGCCATTCTCGATTTGGATCCGAACTTGTCTCTGGCGAGTCAGATGGGAACGGAGGAGGCGGAGGAAATGCTGGGCAAGGAGGACGAGGGCACCGTCGATTCCACCATCGCCTCGAGCACGTTGGACATGAGCGACGAAAGCGGCGAGAGTTCGGTGTCAGATGACGTCGACGAGGAGGAGGATGCGGAGGGACCACCGGCGGGCCAGCTGCCCATCACCCAGATTGACGAGGACGAAAACGAGGACGAGGACAGGAGCGAGACGTCCAGCATCACTCGGGAGCCCACGCAGGACGAAAAGTCCAGCGGCAGCGCCATGGATCTCACCAAGATATCCAACTTTTTGGAGCGCATAGAGGCACACCTGGGCGGCCGGAATGATGATGGAGAAGCACCCGACGACAAGGCGGCCCTTCCCCGCTTCACCACGACGGAAGAGGTAGAAAGCAAGCTGGCCGAGCTCCTCAACAATTTCGACTCAAAGAAGGAGAAGGAAGAGGAAGCCCGGAACGAGACAATCAGCGATCAGCAACCCCAGCTCACTGAAAAGAGTCAGGCTGATATTGCCAAGCTTTCGACGCTGCTGGCCACCAAAGTGGGCACCGATGAGGCTATGCAGGATAAACCGGCACCAGTTGCGACTCCAGAGAAATCCAACCTCGAACAACTCCCAAACCTTCTCGCAGAAGCCATTGACAAAATGGAGGGACAGCCTGATGTCTCCGCCGCCAAGCAGGAGGAGCCGACCGCCGATGAGACAGACTCAAGGAGGGACTCGCGCAACAGCAAGGCATTGGAAAGTCTCCTCGCCAAGCGCGCTGCCCTATCGTGGCAAGAGAATTCGAAGCCCAAAATCCTCAGGGAGGATCCTGAGTACGCCAAATACTTCAAGATGCAAAAGCTCGGTCTGCCCCGATCGGCCATCCTCCAGGCCATGGAACGTGATGGAAAGGACGTCAAAATACTGGATCTTGATCCCGACCAGCCGCTCGCCGCGCAGCAGAAGAAAATGGACGAATTAGCGACCCCAGATAAGAATGCGGCGCTGAAGGAGCTGTTCGCCAAGCGCGCGACGGAGATCAAGGAGAAGGAGGAGGCGCCGGACAAGAACGCGGCGCTGAAGGCGCTCTTCGCCAAGAGGGCCGTCGCCGCAGAAACTCCAGAGAAAAAGACCGAAAAGAAGGAGGAGGAGGAGGTTCCGGATAAGAACGCGGCCCTGAAATCTCTCTTCGCCGCACGAGCCGCCGCCGCGGCCGCACCACCAGCACAAGAAAAGGAGGGCGCATCTCCGCCCCTGAAGGCGGATCCCGTGTATCAAAAGTACATGAAGATGCTCAAGGTGGGCATGCCGAAGGAGACGGTGCGGCAGGCGCTGGAACGCGACAGGAAGGACCCGGCCGTGGCGGACATGGATCCGGAAAAGTCGTATGCCAGCCAGGCCAAGAAAAAGGATGGGGAGGATATCGAAATGAAGGAGGATTCCGATCCTCCCATCAGAGAGGAGTATGCCAAATTCTTCAAGGTGTGTTACATGAAAAATATCACTTGATCATGGGAGATTGCAGGTATTTGTCACTAACATATTGCACGCTGCGTTGTATCTATCAGATGCTCAAAATGGGTAAGGAGATGCTGGTATTTAATTTCCAAACCAGTGCAATAATATCTCTCGCCGCATTCCTGCACACGTTTTGCTTTTTCCAAACTGACTTGGTTTCTACCTGTGCACACAATCATTCCAGGCATACCAAACGGTGCCGTGCGACAAGCCCTGCAAAAGGAGGGCAAGGACCCCAACATCCTCGACATGGATCCGGAAAGGTCGTATGCCAGCCAGACTACCAAAGGTAGTGGTGGCGGCGAGGAGGACACAGCGGCGGGTCCGCCCCTCAAGGATGACCCGGAGTACAAGAAATTCTTCAAGGTGGGTTTTCTACACAATATATGAGCGAGCGCGGTTGGCATTTTGCATACCTACCTTAATTCTGTTTCTCATCCTTATCCTACTTTCATCTCGCAGATGCTCAAAATGGGTGAGTGTCCTTCAAGCCTCTCAGCACCACACACCCTCGCTCATCAGGCCGTTTTCTCGGCCAGACTTCATTCCACTGCTCTCGTGGACTGCCTTTTACTTGCACTCTTACTTTCAACCCCACCCTGTTGCGCTCCTCGTTTCAGGCATACCAAATGGTGCAGTGCGACAGGCTTTGCAAAAGGAAGGAAAGGATCCCAACGTGCTCGACATGGATCCGGAGAAGAGTTATGCCAGCCAGGTTAAGAGAGAAGAGAAAGTCGGGCCGCCTCTCAAGGATGACCCAGAATATAGCAAATTTTTCAAGATGCTCAAGATGGGTACGCTTAGCTTTGTAATGCTCAACAGTAGTGCATTGCATATCGACCAATCTGTTCCCTGTTCTCACCCTACTTTCCTCAACACTCTTTTTTGCATTTGTTTCCTTGCTTACAGGTATACCGGGCGGTGCTGTGCGTCAGGCCCTTCAAAAAGAAGGCAAGGACCCGAGTATTCTCGACATGGATCCAGAAAAGCCGTATGCCAGCCAGGCGAATGGATCGAGTGGTGGCACCAAAGAGGAAGAGGGCCCACCCCTCAAAGAGGACCCTGAGTTTAGCAAATTTTTCAAGGTTGGTCTATTGCAGCTCCAAACAACTATTTCATTAAATCTGATCACATCTAATTTCGCTTTGTACCTCTCACTGCCCCCCCTAGATGCTCAAAATGGTACGTCTCCTATCACGACAACATGCATAATTACAACAGGCTCTTTTCTAATTCTTGATGCCATAATATTCTATTGTTTGCTGCAGGGCATTCCGTTGGGAGCGGTACAAAACGCCCTGAAGAAGGAAGGGAAGGACACCGAAGTTGTGAACATGGATCCTGAAAAATCATACATCAGTCAGACCAAAGGAAAGGCTGAAGTGGTCGGTCCTCCCTTGAAGGAGGATCCTGAATTCAGCAAATTTTTCAAGGTACGGCTCGGATGAACTGTTGTTATCCTCCCTATGATCCGTATCTGGCTTTCTTCTAACACGTTTTTCGATTATGCTGCTTCACATCAGATGCTCAAAATGGGTACGGCATTATGGCTTGCTACTTGTTACTATTGCTGCCTTGACTTGCCCTAATGCCTCAAATTATGTATCGTTTCGACAGGTATTCCAACTGGTGCAGTGCAAAATGCCCTCAAGAAGGAAGGAAAGGACCCGAACATTATCAATATGGATCCTGAGAAATCTCTCTCTCAACAGCAATCTAAGCCCAAAGCAGCCAAGAAGCCCGTGAAACCGAAGGGGCCGAAAGTTGCAAGGAAGCGAATCCATTGGAACAAGATTGACGAGTCCAAACTGGACGAAAATTCCTTCTGGAGCCAGTCTGCGGGACAGACATCTCTTCAGTTGAGCGGTTTGGATTTCGATAACGAAGAGTTTGAATCCCTGTTCACTTCCTCCATGAACAAGCCCGCAGCTCCCAAGAAAGATGAAGCTTCCAACGCGAAGAAACCGGCGAAAAATCAGAAGGTACAATTGATCGATGGCAGGCGCAGGATGAATGGATCAATCCTGCTAGCCAAGTTCAAAGTCGATTTCAAAGTTCTCGCAAAGCAAGTGAATAATATGGACTACATAGAAGCGGAGGGAACTGAGCTTCGGGGTCTCATGCAACTGCTCCCAACAAAGGATGAATCATTAGCACTTCGCAGCTACTTGCCGCCCCCCGACGCACCCGCGTCTGAATTGGAGGATGCAATTTTCAAGCTAGGGGAGTGTGAACAGTACATGGCAGTTATGCTAGACGTTCCTGATGCGAAAGACAAGTTTCAGTGCATGCTCACTAGAGCCGAGTTTGATATTCATGCAGAGCATATCCGCGAAGGCACGAAAATGCTCAACCAAGCTTGTGATTGCGTGAAAAGTTCTGAAAGATTTAGGAAGGTCCTGATGTACGCTCTGAAGCTTGGAAATGCCTTGAATACCGGTGGATCCAATGAGGAAGTGAAGGCCATCACTCTTGATTCTTTGTTGAAGCTGGCCGAGGTAAGGGCCACACACATGCTCCATCTCCATTTTTGCATTAATTTTGTGGACCATTTCCTCAACAACTTTTCATCACACTCGACAGGCCAAAGCGTTCGACCGGCAAACCAGTGTGTTGCACTACCTTGTCTCCATTGTGCAAAAGAATGACGAAGATGTGCTGAAGCTGAAAGAAGATCTCGAGCCCGTGAAGGCAGCCGAGAGGATAGCCGTTGAAATGCTTGCTCAGGAATTGAAGGAGATGGTCAAAGGCATAGATCTGATGATGGATGTGGTTAAAAGAACCATACCGGCATCAGATGCACCGACGGATGAAATGGAAGATGAAATGCTTGGAGCAACGCCAATGGGCAAATTCTCTCTGAGCGCTGCCGCAAAGCTGAAATCACTCTCCAATGAGTTTGAAGGAGCGAAGCAGAAATTTTCTGGACTGTTGGCCTTTTTCGGGGAGGACTCGATGATGACACCAGAGGCGTGCTTTTGCACCATAAATACATTCGTTTCCATGTTCGACCAGACGCACAAAGAACTGATAAGAAAGCAGGAAGCTAAGGTGCGTCGTTCGTTTCCTCATGAGACTGATTGATTGATGCCATCACCCCTAATATTCAATTTTGTGTATCTTTTTCTGCAGGAGCGCAAGAAGAGGATAGAAGAGAAGAGAAAATTGCGCGAACAGGAGATGGCTGCAAAGAAGATAAAAGCAAACAGTTAACTTTTATGTTGTAAACGTTGATTTAATATATTGTTTAATCTATGTTCCATGGTTGCACGTATTGTTGCACGTCTATCATTCCTTGATGATGCGCAGCCCGAATCCGCGTTCGTTCCATTCTATTTTCATTTGCATCATTACCATGACAGTCTCATGACAAGATATGATCGATGTAATCTTTATGCCAAACTGGCTCCATTTCGAACCTCGGAAGCTGCCACGGCTGCCTTTTGCTTCGCCTCTTTTTTCATGGCAGCGGGTCTTCCTCCTAGTATGGGTATGCGAAAACAGCCCAGCATTCCGCTGAACAAGATGGTCTCTATGATCGGATAGTAAAAGAACAGTGAGAAGGCGAACTCGTAGGCGTACCCCCTCATGAAGGAATAGTCCTGGGCGTCGAACTCCATGAATTGGCTCGCGATCTGGCTCAACTCCTCCTCGATGCTCTCCCTCGTCCGATTCTGGCTCGATACAAGGGGCACGTCGCTCTCGCCCTCCTCCATGGACGCCCGTACGACCACTATGCACGAGGCGAAGGCCACCACGATCAGGACGAGGAACGAGACGAGGATGTGCCCCAGGCTCGTGCATCGCCACCCCTCGAACCGCCCCCCCGCGTTGCAGCAGGCGCAGGCGCTCAGGCCCCAGACGGACCGGTCGAATATCGCGTGGGATCCGCTGCCTATCGTCACCAGCGCCAACAGACCACTGGAAAGCGAATACTTCTGCGAATCGTTCAACGTGACCGAGAAGACCTGCTCCTGATCGTCCCTGCCGCTCCCCAAAAACCAAAGGTAGATTGCATTTGTGATGGCCACCCCAAACGCGAATGACCCAAGCAGTATCAGTAGCCTTTGCCTAAACTTGAGCGGATGGAGTTTGTGGTGGCAACATATCCCCAGGACGGGATGGTTGTTGAAGAGGTACTGGAAGTAATCCCGCCACAGTCCGTAGCCTGGTAGGTGGTAAGACCGCGACGCCAGTTTCGGAACTATCTTGCGCGCAAGTTCCTCCTCCGGAGTAAGGGTACGAGACGTGGACTTCTTCTTCTGGTTCATGCCGATCACCTTTTTACTCGTAGAATTGCGCGGCGATACAGTCGACATGGTCGATCGAAGCGTTCGGGACAAGATTCCAGGGTTGAGAGAGTATCAATCGCCGCCCTGAGAGCTGAGAGCAACCGAACGAGCGAACAGGATAAGGTCTCTGTGTATGCTACTACGTAGCGACTCTGCCCGGCGGATGAAGCTTCCCACTTGCTTTTTATGAGCGCCATGGTTTGCCATGTGGTACAAAAAATGCCAAATGCCAAATGCCAACTGAAACTGCAAATGAAAATAAAGCAAGGAGAGAGAGCAAGACCAAGAGCGAGCGAGTCAAGCAAGAACGAAGGTCTTCCCACCAAAATCAAAATTTACCATCATGTCTCAAATTGAATCGGCTATGTAATTGTATTGAAATCCGAGCCCGATCACGAATATCATGATAGTGTAAGTCATGGAGGAAGGTATAGTAGTTTTAAGCAAATTGAAGTAATATTTATGTAAGTATTCATATATTATATTAATATTCCCCTTTAAGACCATTCGTCTCGCTTCAAGGTCCTTTTCAATTATATAGATATTACTATGAATGGTATTAATAGTATTTTACAGTATTACTAACCTTTCGCATCAAACACCAAAACAATCAACGGCCCCGCCCCCGCGCCGTTTTCACAATTTCCAGCATAGCCGACGCGCCGCGCCCTGGCTTTACCTTCCACGATCCCTACCAGACCTAGCAGGTTCGGGCTCGTCACCCCGCACCCCGCCTCTGACCTCTCTCTTGCGGTCCTCCTTGTCCCTCCGCGGGTCCTGGATTTGTTCGTCCGACGGCGCGCAACCGTCGACGGGTTGCCTCGCGTGGTGAGTCTCGCGGCGTCGTCCAACCTGCTCATCGTGCCCCGCCGCGTCTTTCGAAATCATTTTTCCGGCGGGTGCGTGAGCTGATGGCCCAAGCCGAGGAATCAGAGTAGGGATGACATTGAAATTACTGTTTGTCGATGGTAGCGAGAACTTCCGTCTCGCACCCGGACTTTGCTAGCTCGTTTAGCCAGGATAGAACGTCATTGTCGACACCAAAACTATCGCTGGGCGCTAAGGGTCTCTTCTTACGCAGAGACCGTAGCAAACTTCCATGGTCAACCATTTGAGCGAAATGAGGTTCATTCAAACTACAGGAGACTGCTCTGTCTTGCTCGATATGTATTCGAATATTCGAGGTAGAAGCTAGCGGCCGTCATCTGAAATCTGGGATAGATGGCACTCATCCTAGAGATACGTGGACTGCATCCGCACGAGATCAAGTCAATTCTTACGTCGATGGATGCACATCAACAAAAATGCATGTTGTCAATGCAAGGGACGTCTCTTCACTTGCATGCTCCTGCACGATTTCACAAAGATACTCGAACCAGTTCAGGAATGAGGAATGAAATCAAGCTTGGAGTTTCACTGATACAACGCACGCTTCCGATTCCTCATTTCTCTTCATTTTGACCTCATTCGCCTCTGCGGCGCCCATGTTGCTTTGCTTCTTGCACCTCAGGAATGCAATAAACTTCAAGATCTGTAACGAACCATCGAAGCAATGAATGGTGGTGCGACTCCATCAGCCGACAGCGGCGATGCAGTAAAAGATGAAAACATGGACACCGAAAATCTGGATCGGCAACAAGATGGACACACGGAGAACGATACCACCAGCAATAGCGACAATCAGGATCAGCAACGAAAGAAGCCGCCACCACAAAGGGATGGCTCTCTAGCTAGCATCATGGCCTCTGGTGGGGGGAACATGATGCCTGGGGTCATGGGAGGCATGCCAGGTGGCATGGGAGGGATGATGATGCATCCCTCCATGGCAGAGGCGCTAGAAGATGTCATGCCGGGTATCACATCAGGCTCCATGATGACGTCAGCAGCATTCCCAGGCGGAGGCCCTCCGGGCGGATTCCATGGTCTTGCCCAGCTTGGAGGAGGTGGGTGGATGATGATGGGTGGAATGCCCATGAATGGGAACGATGAATTTGCAAACGGAGCTGCCGGGCTTGGTGAAGGCGACCAGAAGAAGGAGAAGAGGGGCAAGAAAGATGGAGAGCAGGGTCCTTCGGCAAAGCGAAAAAAACGATCCGGCTCTGCAGCTTCCAACTCTGCCTTGGCAGCAACAGAACTAGATGCAGATACGCCGGAGACGCCGATAGATCTCATGAATGAGGATTGGCAGAAGAACGTTCTCGATAGATATCCACGATGCAAAGCTGCGGAGGGGATAAGAGATACATCATTCTTCCACACCACATCCAAGGGTCGTGCAATGGTCTCCTCTGCCGCTGGGGGGAGTGGGGGGCGCTATGGCTCGCGGCGACGACGGGGCCATGGCGGTTCAGCATCTGGGATGGGTAACATCAATTGTCTCCGCAAGCTACTAGCAGAGTTGAACCGAATGGAGTACGAAGATGAACAACAGCTTCCAGGCGGCACAGCACCTATCTGGCTGAGGTATGATGATGAGACCCCTCAGTATATGCGCGCCGTGATCACTGGTCCACCAAGAGACACTCCCTACTCGAATGGCCTGTTCGTCTTTGACATCTACGTCCCCGATTCGTACCCCTCAACGTCTCCGAAGGTCCAGCTGCTAACTACTGGAGGGGGAGCGGTGGGATTTTCACCAAACCTCTATGCTGATGGGAAGGTATGCCTTAGCTTGCTTGGCACATGGAGCGGTCCTGGCTGGGACCCTAGCCGAAGCTCAATCCTGCAGATACTGGTCAGTATCCAGGGTTTGATCCTGGGGGTAGAGCACCCTTACTACATGGAGCCTGGATACGGTGGGTGGGAAGGCAGTCACTCTGGCAAGGCTGCTGCAAAAGCGAAGGCTGTTGCAAAGGCCACTGCTCTGATGTATGGGGCAGATCAGGGTGCTGATACTGCCAAGGGCGGGACTGGGACTGCTAAGGCCACTGCAACTTCTGCAGGAAGCGCTAAAGGAAGCGAGAAGGGCGGCAGCAAGAAAAGTAGTGGCGATGGCAAAAACGTAGATTATGTGCCCCTGAACGTCAGGCGGTACGAGGACAATATCCGTGCAGGTACCTTGAAGTACGCTATCGGCGAGCACTGCCGAGAGTTGAACAGAGCCAAGTCCTCAGGGGCCAAAAAGTCACGCCCAAACTACCTGTCAGCGTTCGAGAACATTGTTCGCGCCCATTTTTGGCGTAAGTGTTTTCAGTGTGATCTCCAATGTTTGAATATATGTTTCTCTTATATCCAACCTGCCGTTGCCACTTCGGAACATTCCAAATGGTAGACCGCAAGGAGTGTATCCTTGCCGATGGGAAGAAGTGGGTGAACAAGGCGTCCTCTAGTCAAAAGAGGCAGATGCAATTAACGCTGCAGAACCTTGAATCAGTGCTTGACCAGCTCGAAACCACGCCAGCTGCAAAGGTTGAAGCAACAGCAAAAAAGTCAGCAGAGGGTGATTCAACTTCAGCAATTGCCAACGGCATGGCCCCAGATCAAAATGGAACTATCACCTCTACACAACAGCCTTCCAATGCGCCTGACAGTGAAGCAGTGGCAAGTCTTTCTCCAGAAAACACTGCGAAGTGGCGTGAAATGAAGAGTGCTGCGGAGAAGGGAGATTACATTACTGCTGGCCGCATTCAGGCAGAGCTGGACATGTCTGTGAGGGTACAAAACATGATCGTCACCAAAAGGAAGGATATGGATGCCGCGGCCGAAAGAAAGGACTACATATCTGCCGGTAAACTGCAGTTGGTTGTACTCCACTTGGAGCGCAACCGCAGGCGACTGCAGGACCTGGAAAGGCGGATGTTTGAGTGCGCTGCCAGCCTTGACTTTGTGAAGGCTGGGCGGTTCCAAGAACAATACCGTGTCCTTCTTGAGTCAGTCGATGCCGACGACGGGACAAAACCTGCCGCTGCTGCCTCGTCAGACTCCTCTAAGGTAGGTGGCGGTGGCCTGGCTGGCGCTCTGGCGTCTGCTGTCATGGGTAGCGCCAGCAGTGGGGGACCACCCCCATCGGGGCACTTTGGCGCGAGCTACTTCATGCCTATGCAAGTGTCGAAAGCAGCACAAGGATACATGGATGACGGTGTTGACGACGAAGATTTATTCCCTCCTGAAGACTATGATTACTAGCTATGCTCAGTGGGGAGATGCCTACCATCTGAGTGGGTGCGCCGCTCAAGAATTCAGAAGACTTCGATCAGTACCATGCATGATATAATACCCCAATGCCGAAAAAGGAACACAGCAGATGGCTCGTTGACGAAATCATAGACGAACGCTCTGGACGAACGCCTCCATTCTTGTATGCCTCATCAATAGCAAGTTATTCGATGAATTTTCTTCTCCGTGGAACCAAATGTTGGCATGGACAACTACTACCATGTACTACACCAAGCTCATCATTGAATGGGCATAGAACGGTGCTGGCATAACCTGGGATTTTGCCATGATACTAACTATATAACTGAAGGCTAACACTCTGATGATCAATCAAACCAGTGAGCCAAATAGCATGGGTATGCCTGTAGTACACCACAGGTACCACCTTGGATCAGTCCAATGACATGTGACAATTATGGAAGTGTTCGATTACCTTGCCAAGGTCTTGCTTGTCATCAACAGCACATCTACCCAGTTTCTTCTTCAAAGCTCTAGGTATCGATGAAACGTTCTAACAGTTCTGACAGCAACCAAACGCAACAGCAACCCGACCAATAATCATGGCTCCGCTTTACCAAGACGGTTTCTCAGACGACGAGGAGGTGTATGTTTGTAACGTGCCCTTGGCCGAGAGCGCATCGCAGCAAACCTGTGATGTCGCCATCAAGACTACCGGCCTGTCCAAATCGGATGATGCCTTCCTCTACTACTCCAACGACGACGTACGGATGAGCGCCCTCAAACTGAAGGAGGTATCCGAAACAGAACGTCCCACTCAAAAACAACGAAAGACGAGAATAACCTTCGAGCTGCATCCGGACCTGGTCCTCGAAGAAATGGCAGGCAGCTTATACGATTACGATGATGACATTTTCGAGAAGATGGACTTTGCGACATTGCTGCAGAGTACCTCGATGGCGGCTGAGTCGCCGAATATGAAGCTATTGAAGGAGCTGCTTGATGTTTGATGTTTAGGTTCCTGAAACGAATGTACATACCATAGCTGATGGACTGAAAACAAATAAAGAAGGATATATTCCGTGACATATTCCGTGAAGCATTGCCATCAATATTCATGAAATCAGATAAGTTGTTACATCGTGAAGAAGTTGCAATGCGACAACGATTAGAGACGTAGAGGCCATACAACAGTACACCGATGGGTCGTACCATCCAGATATTGTACCATTCGTTCTTTCGCCTGAATGAGACCATATTATGGGCTCCCGATGTTGCAAATGTGGGATGGTTTAGGTGTATGTGCATGTGGCTGAGTGTATTACATGGTATGGTAGGTACCATATCTTCTCTCTCTAGATTAAGAATCACCCTCTTATTCAGACGTCGTGGTTGGGATCAGTAAGGATTCGACACCAGGAGACGCTGGCCACATGTCTTTGATAAATATATTGCAAACAGATTCATCAACCCTGTAGCAAGATCCATTCTCTATCGACAGTAAACTGTCGATAGAGAATCACAGTCTGTACCACTAATCAGTAGCGTTAAGCTTAGAAGATCTGTTATCCCAGC
>JALLBE010000088.1:0-25665 GCA_036939795.1 Thalassiosira mediterranea
AGGGATAGTAGATTATCCTTGCTTTTTAGGCAGAGCTCGACTGCAGGGGGTCGAACACTCTAAAGCAATACTGCCTCTTTCAATGAAAGGGCGTGAAATAAAATCCAGTTTTACTTGGGACGTCTTGGGACGTGGTTGGGACAAAACCGCTCGACTGTTGCCAGCCAGTAGCCAGTTGGCTTAGCAGCAGATGATGACATGGTACGATGTTCACGTCTAACTTTATCGTAAGATCCACCAGTGGACCAGTGACCTCCAGTGACACCTGGAGTGGCCAGAATGAATGGAAGGAAGCGATAGATACTGCGACCCCATTGATCTAGGTTTCTATTGCTCGCACCCCATTCACCAACAATCTGAAGAAGTTTTTGTGCCACGATGCAGCGAAAGTCCTTCGAGGAGTGTAACGCACGCGAAGAACGTATCGAGAGCGGCGACGAAAACGTTCAAGACGATGCAAAAGATCAATTCGAAGCATCATCAGCTATAGAATACGTTCCCGTAGAAGGGGTTGCATTACAACAGCATCAGCGAGGAAGAGCCCCGCATAATAAGACGAGGCAAGAATCACTCTGGTTGAGTACGATGTCAAACATCTCCTCTGCAACAAGTTCCGATGTTGAGGGCAAAAGGGAGTCAGATAGAGGGACCAACTCCAGCATTTCACTGGGAACTGATTCAACAGAACTTAGTCAAAGAAAGAGTCCGATGCCAACAGCAGCAGCTGCAGATTCTTGCGCAAGCTTGCCACCCCTAGATGCTGCACATGCCGTTGACCCCCACAAAGATTCGTCGAGCCAAAATGCATTTGATTCTTCTCTCAAACGTTCGTTTGAGATCTTGAGCAGTTTTGATTTACTGTCTGGTACTGATCAAGAGACAAGCTTATTTCTCCACCCTGGCGCTGGAACGAGCAACAAAGAGTGGAGTCAGGAGGAGAAGGATAGTTTGCAGGAATTTGTTGACAAAATGATACCGAAAGAACTCAATAGAGACGACGACGACAGCGGTAGCACACACAAGAAGCAGAAATCAGCATAGAAGATATGTTGTAGATACATTTCTTGGTTCCTCGAATGAGAACCATGGGAATATGGTAATCTTCAGATAATAAAGAAGGCGTGGCTTATCTCTATTTGCACGAATCTTGTCACGCAATAGCGTGGGCGCATCAGTATCATCAAAAGCATCATCGCAATGGTAACAGTGAATGTGCACCCCGCTACATATCTACCCTAGACACAAGAACTGCCTTTCCAATTGATAGAGGTGTATTTTTTCATCCGAATGCTTCCGCAGATCCTCCGAATGCTTCCGGAGATATATATGCACAAAGCGGCTCTCCGCGATTTCTCATCAACCTCGGGCGTTGAAAGCACTAGCGGAATGAATCATTCATCGAATTAACCCACAAAGAGGCGAACTGACAACCGTCTTGTTCTCGTCTGAGTTCTATCACTCTGCATCAGTGGGTGTCTTTACTCGGCAGGGTGCCCAAGTGCCCATTGAGCATGTGTTGGAAACACTATATACGAGCAGACATGATTCACTTCGCAACTCATTCGAGATGCATACATAGCTAGGTCCAAATGTACTGCTCGAGAAAGATTTGACACTCAAATTGAATGGGTCTTCTTTTAGTAGTTAGTGCGAGGACGTTTGCAGCCTAAGTTCTTTGGCTTAAAGTCAAGGATCTCTCCCCTAACAATAGAAATACATGCTCAGAGAGACAAACGATATAATACATAATCATAGCTTTTATTGAGTACTAAAAGGTGACAATCCCATGGAGAGAAAAGCAACTCTGCCATCGCCCCACTTCTCTTTTTACCTAAGAAACTAGAATGATACTATTATAGTCCACAATCATACGCTCACAGTCCACACTGATGATCAATCCTCTGAGAATCTTTTCAAAAGCTGACTTCGCTTGGAGCACAGACAGAGGAGACGGCAGACGTATCATCGTGGGCATCCCTCGCGATTGGTACTGATGACTCCCGTGACATCGACGCCATCGCCTTCACCCGGCGCACAGCATCTGTCGCCTCCTGTATGTTGCCACTGACCTTGGAGGCGAGGTATGCATATCCGCGGATGTTTTTCCTGCCACTCGGGCCATGTCTCACCCCAAATGAGGACACAAAGGCCCTGGGGACTGGCTGCCGCCCGTCCTTGGAGGACGGCTTTTGAGGGTTCGCTGTCGCCAATGTTACAGCATCCATGTCCTTGGAATAGCATTTGATATCTTCACCATCAATAGGAGGCGTGGGATATCGCCTCAGCACTGGCTTGGGCAGCTCTGGCCCACCTGCAAACTCTCTGGCACCGCCAGGGTTCACCCCAACACACTCAGCGTATACGTCCTCAGAGACACTGGGCAATGTGCTGGCGCTAGATATTGAGCCTGGAGAACTGCCCAGGGCTTTCGAGGCATCCACATCAACCAGCAGGCGCTCGACGAAGTCCATAAACGTCTTGTTGCCGTTGGTCTCGCTACTGGTTTTCCTTTCAATTCTCTTTGTGCATGCAATGTCTCCCTCAGCCTTATGCCGCTGTTCTAGCTCCATTTGAAGCTTCTTTTGTTCTTGCAACTGCAGACGTTTCATTTCCCTTTCCTCCTCCTCTTGCTGCTTTCTTTCCCGTTCCTTCTCCTGCAGTTGCCGAATCTCAAGCTGTCGCGCCCGCTCCTGCTCTTCTTCCTGCTGTATACGCTGCGCAATCTTCTTATCCTCCTTCGCCTTTGACGCCAACGCCTTCACCTTGCGATGCCGGCGTGAGCCTGAGTTTGCAGCCGGCTCCCCAAAGGACGTCGACTTCTCTGTTGAAGGTATGGTCTCAGCCTGGGTCGACGATAAGACACTTCCACGTCTGGGCTTGGACTTGGTCCTACTTCTGGAAAGCACCCGGAGCCGCCTTGTGGTGCCACTCCGGTGCTGCACGACAGCCTCCTCCTCTCTCGTTGCTGTCACCTCTGCCTCCGCCCTGCCCCTCAATTTTGCGACAACCCTCTGCGAGGCAATATCCTTGAGTGTACAGCCTGCGACTACGCTCATCTGGGTTGACTTTCCTCTGCTAGTGTCACATGCATTTGTTGCTGCAGCCGATCTCGCACTCTTGGCAGTCTTGGCGACGTGATCGGAGTGGTTGCAGTTTTTCCTCATGTACTTTAGGACCGTCGACGGAAGCTGTTGTTTCTGTCGACGCTGGCTAGACCCAGTCTCTTGGGACCCTTCGATTGACAGGGGGCTGACGGGCTCGGGATCGGAGTCTTCAAATGAAGTATCTTCTTCATGACTGCCGTAGGATCCACCGCTGAGGATATTTGCGTCGTCAACTTGTTCCTCCGCGCCAGTGTGACGTTGCTTGATCTGGGAGGCAGCCTGCCTCATCAAGAACGAGTTGCCCACGTCGTCCTCATATTGAGAATCTTGGGAGGGGTAGGAATCATACGTCTCAGAGGAGGTGGAAGTCGTCAAAGATAGACCTCTCTCGGGAACTTTGTTAGAGAGCAACCCGCTATCCTCGGGGATATGGATCAGCGGGAAACTACTGCCGCCGGGCCGGGCAAATCTGCTCCGCCTAGTGCCCAACATCGGTGCGATTCTTCTTTTGGTCGACCTCTCGGGTTGAGTGGGTTGAGCGGATTGATTTGAGATATTTTGTGAGCCCAGTAAGAGATGGTCGCGTCCCCTCCCATCGAATATGGCTGCCAATGCCTTCGAGATAGATTTCCGATGCGACGTCACTATCAATTAGAAGAATGGCTGCTCTGAGTGTTGCGAAGGGTGACGGGGTCAGGATGGAATCTACGGGTCGGTTTCGCCCGGGCATGTGTGGCCCCGAGAAGATACAATGGATAGCGGTAACCCCGGATAAAATGGGGGACGCTTCATGTTAGCTGACATGCCGATGGAGGCGCCTCTGGGTGTATTCACAGAGTGTATTCAGACGCGTAGACTCGAACTGCACTGATAGATGTCAAGCTGGGATCATCTGCCCGAGCTGCATCACCGCCATCGTGCACGCATGTCGCCGTCCTTCATTATTCCTCCGATGCTTCTCTCTCCCTTGATGTTGTGAGTATTGATTCGGTTGCGGGGAGTGCAAGGCTTTTCAAAGCTTGCTGTTCTTGAACGGAGATGGGGAACTCATTTGGGTTCTATTTTATTTGACTTCTGTCGATAGAACAGTAAAACAAGGGTATATTTGAAGTAATTTTTTTATCTTTTGTAGCTACTCCGGAGTTTATCCCCTTTGTTATTGAACGGAGATACCCCTCCGTCAGGAAAACGACGTATTCGTGTCGTATTGATAATCAAAATAGGATTTGGTACATGTCCAATAAAAATGGCTTTCATATCTTATGTGTATCACATCAGATGTCCAAAGAGGTTCGTGGATATGTCACATAACTTCATGCCACTGATAACTTCATGCCAGCTTGATGCCAGTATTGATTTTCGGACTTGCCGCCGAGGTATGTATGATGGTCATTCAGCATCTAAAAACTCAGTGCACTCATGCGCTGACGACACAGTTCATGGACCATATGTAGTGCTATCGGTCCCCAATCAATCGACCCATCAATCAACTATTGCAGTCTTCAGATAGCGTCGTGAGCCGAGCCGGGCAATGGAAGACTCGAAGAAATAGAGCGAATTGGAAACAATGGTAGACGCCCGCACCCGCAAGCTGCTCCTGAGGCGGCGCGGCGCAGTGCTCGCCTCATCGACGGGGACCTCCGGCTGCTCCGTAGGCAACGGCTCAGCCAAAAAGAACCTCTCGCCGCCCCGGAAGGAGAATGTGCACGGGAACGCCTCGCCCGCCACCGGTCCCCGGCGCAGGCTTCCGTCGTACCAAGCTCGTGGTCGCGATGGGCCCGCATCCGAGGGCAGACCCAGCAAGGGCAGACCGAGCTTGCTGGAGCGACGGAGCCTCGATCCGCTCTCGCCGATCGCGCTGTGCTTCGGAGAGGAGTCCAACGGGAGCATCACTGTGGGGAAGACGTACATCAAGGAGCGTCCGGCCTCGGCGAGCAGGGCGATGAGGCCAAAAAGTTCGGACGTGTTGGGGAGCGGCACCGGTCCCGCGTCGAGTTGCAAGGCCGGCCCGGACCCCGCGGCGGCGAAGGCTGCCAAGCTGGCAGCGTACAAGAGGCTGCACCGCCCGGCCAGCGCGACGTCGGCTTCGGTCTCGGCGTCCGCGGCGGCCAGGGGCGTCAGCAACGTCTCGTCGAGGGTGGCATCATTGCGCCGCACCCCGCCGAAACCGGAGCAGCGACCGCAGCCAAAGCAGCAGCAGCAGCAAAAGCCTCAGCAGCAGTTGCAGGACGAGGAGCAGCGTCAGAGGTACCTGTCCATGGCGGCGGCGAAGAGGCAGACCTCTCCGAAGAGGTTGCAACGGGCGCTGAATAGGCAGCTGTCGCCAAAGAGGCATCAGGTGTCTGCAACACCCCCCAGAAGGGCGCTGGCCTCGCCTTCATCCAGGTCGGTCGCATCTGAGAGGAAGGCGTCGGTCCAGAAAAGGACCCCGCCGAGGCGACCGCCGGCTGCAGGATCATCTGCGTCCTCGTCGGCCACTCCACCTCGTACAGACCCAAGGCAGAGACTGGCATCTTCGAGGTCGTCCTCGCTCACACTATCGCCTGGGATGCAGAAACTTGTGTCAAAGTATGCATCCAGCCCTGCTAACAGTATTAGTGGTCTTGGAGACGAGGGAAAACGCGACGACGACATTGAGCAGTACACGGCGATCAGGAACACGAGTCTGCACAAGAAGTACCTCGCCAAATCGCCCACGAGGAGCAGTTCTGTTGGGCGAGCAATGCGTCGCAATTCCGACGACGATCGCTCAGTCTCCACCACAGTCTCGCACCTTCCGCCGGTGAGGGCGTCTAAGGCTGCCGGTGCGGTCCTGGCGAGCAGGCATAGGGGTGTTGCAGCTCTTGGCGAGAAGAAGACTCCGCCCAAGCCGCCCTCGTCATCGGCGTCCCTGGCCTCGTCGAGCTCGGCAAGCCAGCAGCAGCAGCACCGGGCCGCATCTTCTACGAGGGGCAGGGCTCTCATGGAGATGCAAAAGCGAAAGGAACGGAGCGCATCCGCGCCCAGGCAGGGAAGAGACAAGGAGTTGCTCCAGAGGGAGGCGGAGGTCCTTTCCTCGATCAACCTCAGCAGGGGCTGCAGGAGCGAGAAGGGATCGGCCGTGCTCGACAGGAGGGCGGGCGACAGGGAGGACACGCGCGAGATGAGGCAGTCGCTGCAGTCGCTGCGCAGGTACAGGAGCGCCTCGCTGCAGCGCGGAGATGGGACGAAGACGGGCAGCAGGGCTTCCAGCCCGGAACGGGATGCGCTACATACATCCAACAGCGCCGAGAGCTCATCGTCGGGCGGTGGGCTCTCGAGCGTACCCTCGACGATCAGCAGCGGCGACCTGAGGAGCGTCCCGTCGGGCCTCAGCCTGCCCTCCAGGGGGTCAGGGCTCGAGAGCTGGGGCAGCAGCAGCAGTGTCTCTGGTGGTCTGGGAGCCACTCAGAGCAGTAGCAGCAGTGGTGGTGGTGTCGGCGGCGGCGGGGATGACGAGTCGTCGCAGGGAGGTCGGTACTCCCAGATACAAATGAAGAGGAGGAGGGCGCGGGAGGCGCTGGCGAGGAGGAATCACGGGAGGTAGACGAGCGACGGAGGCCAATTATGCTATGATTTGGGCCCATGCTTGGCAGTGGTGATGACCGTTTTTCATGAGCGGTCGAGAGACGATTGTTCAAAAAGGATATGATATTCTGCGTATATGTTGTAATATGTCGGCGTGACAGGGGAACCAAAACAACCAGAAGAAGTTGTTGAAAGTTGAAACATGCATTAGTTGTTCTGAATACAATAATGTTGAGTAAAAAGGATACTGTTTGTTGGAAACCAAATGATGGAGCTATACCATATGTAGTACTCGTTATCAGTGAAGGAGTCGGCGCGGAACTACATTAGTTGAAATACATAGTAAGCTTTGCTTGGTACTGCTGCACAATGAATCCTGTCTTCTCCATGTAGAATCTTCATTGTTTACACTGGGCAACACTGTGGAGCAACAGGCGTAGATTCACGTGTTCATTTACACAACAAGTTGGATTAACGTGGTCAAGAGTAATTTTCTAACGCGTAAAAGACAAGGTCCAGCATTCCTTGCCCTCCACCAGCTTGGTTGTCACCCATAGCACTGTATGATGGGACAAATGCCTGCGAGCTCTGAACCCCAATTATTGAGGGATAGTGATCACCATCAAAGTAGGAGAATAAAGGCCCACCAGAATGTCCTTGTTCTATGTCCATAAAGTGGCCGAGCAACATTCCATTAACGTCATCAATAACATGGTGCTCCGTATACCAAATAGCACCATCACTCGTATAAACTTAGGCATTGAGCAGGCACAAAGGTGCGGTTAGATGCTGCTCTACGGTATTAGCAAAGAGCAATCACAACAACTCTGACTCACCAGGCAACCTAGTGCCAGAGGAAATCGGATATCCTACATGAGCCCAGTAGTTTCCATGCTTCCAATCTTCGGAGAACACCTTAACACCCATCCAGCCGGTTGCATCGCCAAGCCTGTAGTCCAATATCAAGACCGCATAATCAAAAGGTACTTCATTGTCATAGAATCCGTTGGAAGTATCCACCACGTTCCAATGGATCACTGACACAACGGTCGCGGTTCCGAATGGCGCATCGCCATTGTAGTAAGAAGGAGTGAAAGTCATAGATCCATTCTCGACGCAGTGGGCAGCAGTCAGGACATGCCGGGGTCCGACTAGTGTACCAGTGCATCCGCTACTGACACGTCCAATGGTACTGTAAGGATATGACGTGTCCCGAAAAACGACTCGGTCATCGGATCCGAAAACGTGTCGGGCTGATGAATGGGACGTATCGTCAGGGGATCCAGCATGAACTTCGAGGTGAGATGGGACACCTCCCTTCACAGACGATGCACCGTTGAATGATCTAACGCCATCGCTCTGCCCATCGTGAATATTACCCATATCCACAGCTTCAAAAGAGCCTTTGTCGGTATTCACTTTGGACACCCTTAAGTTGCCGTGCTTGGTTTCGTCGATTACCTTAATGCCATGCTTGTCAAAATGGGATCGTATCGCAACATCATCTGTTGAATATGGGCCCATTTCTGATGTAGGATTTATTTCTGTCATGGGGGGTCTGTCTTCGATAGACGAAGCCACTGATGATGAAATTGGTAGAGGCTCATCTTGAAAGAGGTTGGACGTAACGCCACTGACCAATGACAAAGACAGACTTATGATAAACCGAGGGGCCATGGACGGGTACAGCATTGTTGACGTCGCGATAGTGGCGTATTTATGGACGTTTTCCTACCAATGCAATTTTCCTACCAATGCAATAAGGTTGTTGTGATATTGTCGCATCTCGCCTTGGCCTCGGGCCCCAGGCGACAGAGCTCTCTGCTCATAACCATACCTATTTCATTGGTCTTGTTTCCAGGTTGCTGCTCGACAGTATTGTAGACCGTACAATATGTACAGGGCCAAGACCTGCCAAGACCCAGTTCGCTCTAGCTCTGAGAGATGCAGACCAAGACCTAAATATCAAGACCAAACCGCCGACTACTGAAAGATTCGCCAGCGTGCTGTCTAAGACTAAGGAGAGGACTGGTGACATAGTCATGCCTATCATTGTACACAATTGCAGAGGGTGCAGATGGTACACACTGTGGCTATGCTGAGACTGGGTGCAACAGCGCTGCCTTCATTCACACTGCCGACAGTGTTGTCGAAGCAAGTGTGCCTCAAGGCCTACAGAGGTGCCTCGCCGATATCCTCCTTTCATAGGACTTTCTAGCTGTGTCAACCTATAACTTTCTCAAAGAGAGACTGTCATGTTGGCCTATGATGTTGGCACTGTGTTCAGTCCTATCATGGCCTAGCTTGTTGAGGCGTCCTCATGCGAGCTTCCAGTATACCCCACCGGTGAGAATCCTCTGGCTTCTCACGTCCATTACTTTGAGGAAGTCATACTGGTAACGTTGTGCAAAGGTAATATACTCCTCCTTGCTGCAACTAGGCAACTTCTTGCGTCGGAAGCTATGCAGATGAAAGTGTCCAATCCTCTTGTTAGATCAATGTGCCCCGCATTCAGAAACCGCAAGGATCCTGACTCATGTATTAACATGCTTGAGGAGTATTCACCTCGAGTTCGCACAAGAAAATGATGTTGGTAGAGTCGTCTATTATGTTACATACCATGTGTCAGTATTGTAGCAATGATTTCAACATGAACATCTCAAACTGTCTCAAACAAATGATGGGTTGAATGGCAATTCAATCAGGATCAGGCAGGAAGCACTTAACGAGCCTTGCTCATCTCATGGATACCCCCTATTACCTCTGTATTGACGTCCAAAATTTCCTCGACGTCTTCTTATATCATATCCTTGCCGTGGTCTGTAGCGCCTGCGGCCGTAACGGGCCCTGGGCTCAATACTACCACTACGATTGCGACGGGTCACCCTGTACCCTCGTCCAGAGTCAACACCAGAACTCCAGGCTCCGCAACTCTCAGGCAGCTCCTCTTCAAGCCAACTGAGGGCCTGATCCACTGTGTCTTGGCATTGGTAATCATTGATGTTTCCACTGACTCGTATGCACAATAGGGCATCCTCGTCGTAGTCGCAGGTGTATTGGCGGTAAACCCCTACGTTTAATTCATCTTTGATCGAGTCTCTGGTGTAGCTCAAGCATTGCAGGGCAGGGTCGCTTTGTCTTTCCATCACAAACGCTACGTCCCCACAGCTTGCAGAAAGATCGCTGCGCTGGTAAGACTTAATGTCATCGTCGTCGCTACCAACGCCACCACTGATAACAACAGGGCCGCTACGCCCTGCGCTTGGACTACCTACATAACGTGTGTTCGCTTGTTCTCGTGGATAGCTTGTGCCTCCAAACCCTTCGTTGCCTTCGTCGTAAATCCATGGCTGGGTTCCTCTATATGCACTGGGCTCACTGCCTCTGCCGCGACCATACCCCTCCCGTCGTGACACAGGGCTTTCTCTGGGGTTGCCCCATCGTGGATGTCCCACATAGCTCTCGCGCGGATTCTCCCAGGGGCCTTTCGATGTGCCAGCTCCGGGGCCTTCTCTCTTGTGGTCTTCTTTCATCCTGCCGCCACCTCCTCCGCCTCCTCCACCTTTTGTTTCGCCCTTGAGCTTGCGCAAGTCCTGATCGCAATAGCGCGAGAAACGGGAATCTTAGTTGCTCTTAGCTGTCACGAGATATACACAGGTTTTTTGTTCTTGGTCTTCGCTTACTGACGAGTCATTGCGTGCACTGGTACCACGGAGGACGTTATCAGCTGCTCCGGAGGGTCGCTGTGAGTACATGTTGCAACTTCGATCTCCATGCGAATGGTCTGAACTGCTACTCACCGGCCACTGCCAGGCCCGAAAGGAGAATGGAGATGATGCTAAGCTTCATTGTATTGGGAAACCTATGGGCCTGCTGTTCTATGTTTGGGGTTGACTTGAACGTTAGTTTATGAGCAATGTGCGTGAAGGTACTCAAGATGGGACTGGATCGTACTCTGCTAGGATTCCCGTCCGTCGCCATACCTTGTTTTATGGCAAAGGGATGCCACGCCGGGATTCTCATCCGGTGGGAGCAGCCTATTGTACTGTTGGTCTCACTGAAGCACCTAACTCAAAAGTGGATCAAGGAGGCAGGCATTTAATCGTCCATTCATCCGTGTTTGATATGTAGGCGGAGTCAACCGCCGGTTGTACCCACGAAACAGTTGTTTAGTGGATTGGACATCACTTCCCGGCAGCTTGGATAAGCTCTAGAGATCCCAAATTATTGGATAGAGATTCATTCTTCTTATTTACTTGGCTCGTTAAATCCATCTGATGAAAAATGATGCAGGACTTCACTTCGCGGTCTCTTGGAAATCATGGCAACCGAATTTACTACATTCGATGCACAGTGGAGAAAGGGCGAGTCAGATAGGAGCCTCCGGTTATTGTACTTGGTACTGCAGTGTTGCTATCTGTGATTAATAATAATTTGTATTGACATATTGTGATGCTTTTTAATGTATTAAGAAGTTGGTACCATCACGTCAATGGACCTCATGGTCGAAGCCATCAGGGCAACTGGACTACTGGAAGTATATCTTAAAAAACTCACAAGACTTAATAGTCCCAGTTTCCAATCAGTATTCATGGGTAACCACCTCGTCTGTATTGCCTACGAAAGTTGCCTCGGCGCATACCACCTCGTCTGTATGGTCTACCAAAGTTGCCTCGACGCCTACCACCTCGTCGGTATTGCCTACCTCGGCGCCTTCTGCCATACCCCGTTCGTGGCCCGTAGTGCCGGTGGCGATGACGGGCCCTAGGGCCGTAGCCGCTGCCACCAGGACGGGCTACACGGTACCCTCTTGGGTCGTAGCCGGGACGTCCAGTTCGGCAACTCTCGTGAAGCTCGTCTCCAAGCACGCTAAGCGCCTCGTTCGTCAGGTCTTGGCACTTGATCTCGTCGATGTACCCGTGGACTTCTATGCACACCAATGCGTCCTCGTCGTAGTCGCAGGTATACTGGCGGTAGACGCCCACGTGGAATTCTTCTTTGATCGCGTCTCTCGTGTAACTTAAACACTGCAGGGCAGTGTCGCTTTGTAATTCCATGACGAATGCAACGTTTCCACAACTTGTTTGAGGAACGCTGCGTCGAACCTCTTCTGTTTCGCCTTCACCTTCTATTACAATGGGGCTCTGATGGCGTTGATTGTGACTGCCGATGTGGCGAGTGCTTGCTTGTTCTTGTCCATAGCCTGTACCTTCGTAGACTGGTCTCTCGTAGACTTGCCCTTCGTATCCTGTGCCTTCGTAATAGCCACGGCGGTTCCTCTTCCGCCCTGTTGCAACAGGGCTCTCCCTCGGATGTCTGTGCCGTCTTGTTGGGCCACTTACTGTCCACCCGGGATCGCGTCCTTTTCCTTTTTCGTATTCCCTCCTCTTGCCACCGCCTCCTCCGCGACCTCCACCTCCTCCGCCTTTTTGGCCACCCTTGAGCTTGCGCAGGTACTAGCTTAAGGGGAAAACGAACAATGAGCAACTGATACTATCAGCCTTGGTGATGCACGAACTATTTAGGTTCGCGAGCCCCACTTACAGGCAAATTGTTCCGTGCACTGGTACCGCGGAGGTTATTGTTCGCCGCACCTGGGTTTGTTTCGTGCGAGACATTTTACTTCAATCGATGACTACTATAAGGCAAGGATCCACTCGCATCGACGTGAAATGTACATGTTACTCACGAGCCACCGTTAGGCCCATCGAAAGGAGCACGGAAACAATAATGAGCTTCATAGTATCATGAACAGTATTTCAATGTCAGGTTGGTCTGATGGATATTTATGAGAATCTTTTGGTGTTGAAAGTAGGCGATGCGTGCACATGTCCTGGAGGTGGGACTATGCCGTGATTGTCGCATTGGGATTCTCATCAACTCTCAGCGGAGTTGAAGAAATAGATAACGAGACAGTGTGGCCTAGATTGTAGTATCCACGACAAAGCACCAATGCAGAGTAGATTCTCCAGCCCAGATTAGTGGCTAGTCATCGCATACGCTGATCAATCGTTTCAGCCTACCATTATCTTGATGCACTACCGCCACATTTACATCGACATCGCCTCGTTTTGCATCCCAACCAGCATCAATTGGTCCACGTATACAATGACACAGATCGCTATGTAGCATCGATTGGCCCTGATGCCCAATGGCTCAAGAAGTTGTAGTGAAGCTGGTATCGCTATACATCGTTCATGGACTGTCACCTACCGTCACGGATAAAGAAACTGATACACCAATAGTCCAATAATAGTTCCATGTTCATATGATATTTACCTATGTGATGCACTCTTAATACATTGCAAGATATATCTAGACTCTAGACCCTAAACTCTCCAAAGGCTAGTGGCGGTGACGGCAAAAGGGATCGTCTTCCGCCCGCAAAACACATGATATTCATTCCACTGTCTTTCGAGATGTACCGTGGCAAGAATATGTTGTTTTTTCATTCTTCTTCGTACGAGACCCTGAGGTTGGAAGCCCTCCCCAATCCACTCTCGCCCGTCCCATCCCCGGAGGATTCGCGGTACACCCTCCACCCCTCGGCGGGGGGCTCCAAGCAGCAGGCGCCATATTCTCCATTGGCTCCCTCCTTGTATTCGTCCGCCCAATCAAAGTCCGAAACCCTCTTGGGCCTTCCCGAGACCGTACTACCACTGCCACTATTAGCAGATGCTGCCGCGCTAGCCGTCTCGGGGGCGGCGAAGTATCCGATGATGCGTGCGTGATCCACCCTCCTCGCCGGGACGAGTCCGATCTTCCACGCGTAGGAATCCGGCTCCCTCTTCCCCGGGGCGATTTTCCTCTTGCTGCTGCTACCGCCTCCTCCTCCCCTCCTCCGTCCACCATCATTGCCATTTCCCCCCGCGCCACCACCGCCGGCTAGCTTGTTGGCGGTCAGCCTCTCCCTGCGCAGGACCACCGAGCAGTCCCACTTTCCCATGAATTTTCTGGGCGCGCCCGCCTTGACGAACAGGGGCGCCCCCTCGTGCGTGCCCTCCTGGATGTACGTGCCATTGACATGGGGAAGGGAGGCATTGGAGACGTAGACCCTCTTGGCGTCATCCCTCTTGGGCTTGGTGGGGATGTCGTCCAGGTTGACCTCCAGCGGCACCTCTCCCAGCTCGCCGATTTCCCCCAGGTTGGAGTCCACCGGGACTAAATCTTGGGAGAGCCCAAATGATGGGATGCGGGCGGGACGGCGCTTGATCAACGCCGCGCCGGGAATCAAGCCCTGATCCGCAGCGTCTTCATCATACACGAAGCGGCAGCCGCGAAGGGGCGAGGCGGTCTCCTCCGTGCAGTCGATAATAGGACGAGGATCGGACATCATCTTCTCTTCGGCTTCCTTGTCCAGCATCCTGGGGGAGTAAATTCCATCATCTTCATCATCAGCAGCATCAGAGTCGCGTCTACGACGCTTGGCTAGGCGTTCTAGCTCTGGAAAGTGAGACAGGTCCAAAAACCTCGAGGGGATGCCACCAATCATGGCATCATCCTCTTCGTCGTCCTCCACCTTCTCTCCCGGGAACCGTTTCTCGTGCGCGTTCTTCGTCTTCTTGCCCGGACGGCCGGAAAATTTGTGAGGGCGCTTGCCCCCCGCCAGCCTTCCCAGCAATTCCTCCGCGAGCTTCACCCCGCCCTCTCCGCGGCGTTCTCCCTCCAGGGCCTCCCTCTCCAAATCATCGGAACCCCCCGCCGCCTCGTCGCGGCTCGCATCTTCCTCCTCCTTCTCCTCCCGCAGCGCGCGGGCGCAGACCTCGGCGGCATCCCTCGCCATGCCGTACAATTCCGTCAGGCGCTCCAGCCTGCGGGAGTTCTCCTTGTTGCGACGGTCGATTTCCGTGCGGAGGCGACGGCTCTGGGAGATGTGGGCGCTGGCGAGGGAACGGTGGGCCAGTAGGAGCGAGCGGACCTCGCTCGCGGGGATGATGGGGTGGATTGCGTCCGACGCCACGGCATCGACTCGGGCATCGACTCCGTCGACGCTCGCCGAAGAGCCGCGGCGGCGCAGGGCTGGGACTCCGTCGGCCGCAAGGAGGGCGATCCCGCCTACACCTCCGCGGGAGACCCCCCGCACCACGAGGGGAGCTGCGCTGGGCTCTCCGATCTTGGCCATGATTGCTATGTATCTTTCTTCTAGCTGTCTCTTCGTTTGAATTCGATTTCGATTAATATGGTGGTCGTCGTCGATGAGACTTCGACTGCGTTGAGCAACAACAGGTAGGGGCAACAAGAAGAGCGGGCGGGCGGAGGCGGGCGACGGAAGCAGAACTTCCTGCACTAAAAGCAAAAAGAGTGGACGCGGGCGAAGTCCGTGCGGATCTGGTGCGGACATCATGGTGCGCTGCGTGGTTTTTGCACGGCGATGGCTTGCTTTCTTCGCGGGCAACTCCTCGATGTTTTTCTGCGCGGGAACGAGAACCCGCGGACAGGACGAGGTACCGCGTCGATGTTAGCAGTAAGCTACTTTATGTGACATAAGTAATTATATTTAAAATAAGAATATTTTTTATAACTCTAATAGAAAAGAAGAATATAATTTATATATTTCAAATATATTTCTTATATTTTACCTAGAGCTTGCTTTGACCCGCCTTCGGGATGTCACATCAATCATGCCACACCAATGAATGACGCCGACACGTGATATACACAGAAACTTAGTCTGCGTAATGAGTCATTCTAATGTGGTGATCCAGACCACTTTGAGATAGCATGACGTAATGGTGTCCTTTATCCCGTGGCGAGATAAATGAAAACGTGAAAATAGCCTTCATTTTGTCCGTCCGTCCTTACATAGGTAGCTTAGGTAACGTACCTATTTTTTATGGCCTTGTTTCGAAGACTAGACTCTGTCTTATGCAATTCTGTGTGCAATAAACTGGGAACAACTTCAAGCTCCAGGAGAAAGCTTCAATGCATTCCATCCCATGTGTCTCTGTCTCTGTGATCTCATGGAATGGAAATTCCATTTCCATGAACTTGCAGCTACAACCACAACAACAAGCAAACCAAATCTGCCGAGCATCGAGCCAAAGCCAAAGCTTTTCACATGAACATATGTAGTCAGGATTCCCAAATCCATTTCAACTCCTTGTAGCTGCAGCTTATGTGGTCGGGTATGGTGAAGGTGGCGTTGTAGGCCCGTTCGATGCGGCCCGTAGAGCCATTCTTCTGCTTCCACTTCCGTGGTCAGGTCGGCCCACACTGTGCAGGATGATTTGGTAGGTCACAAACATAACAACTCTTAGCTTGAGAAGTTACCTCCGCCTCCGGCTCTGGCTCTGATTCTAATTCTATGATGATACGGCAATTTCTCCTCTTGTTTTGAACCGGATAGCAAGGGAGGGTATTTGACATCGATATTGCCCAGACAGTTCTGTAGAGCAATATGGGTTGCAGCCGTTGATGGACATGGACATGGGCATGGACATGCCAAGCATAAACTTGGACGGTTCCAGTACACCTGTGGGAGGCTGCAGGAGAGGCGTGCCGTTGACACCACAGCGACAATCAATGGAAATCCAATCAGAATGGACATACACATGCTGGTACAGTCAACATCAACACGTGTAGCAATGGGTATGATTTCTGTGCACATTAACATTAATGTACACCTCAGAGTATACTTTAACTTTACATTTCAACATCATTCTCTATATATCTACTACTACTACTACTACCACTACGTTGAAGCATATATGCGCACAGATACACAAAGGATATGCATATTTTGTTTCACTTGCCTGAATCCAATACCAATAGTATGAGTATGAGCTGTGATGAGTGCAGCAATTCATCTCAGACTGACCACACTTTATTTCTGGCTATTTATACATGTTATAGTTAGCTTAGCTGGGTGCACTGGGTGTCCCCTACATGTGAATGTGAGGCCTTGGCCTTGGCCTTGGCCTTGGCCTTGGCCTTGGCCTTGGCCTTGGCCGCCTTGGCCTTGGCCTTGGCCTTGATGACCTTGGCCTTGGCCTTGATGACCTTGGCCTTGGCCTTGATGACCTTGTTCCTTCTTTGGGGTCAGAGTTGGACACAGACACAAGCACAGATGACCATGCCAATCCTTACAGCCTATAAGACTAAGACTTGAATTTTGGTAAAAAAAAATGCAAATGATAAATTTGGGGCAGAAGCCATCCTTTTTAACGCCACAAAATAGAAGGGAATATGGACACTTCAATCGCTACTACTTGAAATTGTGTCTAAAGGTAGGTGTGGCAAATCATGAAATATCAACATGTTTTGGTCACAATCACAAATTGTTGTGTCACAAATCTCATAACGTAACCATCGATAGACAACTTCCATCTTTCTGGGCTGTGTTCAACTTTTTACATCTACATCACCTCACACCAAAACCATATTACCTCACACCAAAACCATATTATTGCCATAAGAGTAATAAGAGCAAAAGAATTACTTTCTGTTAGCGATCTCCAGACTGGCCATCCTTGCGGTCTTGGGTGGGTAAAAAGGACAGAATGTTGACCAGGTATTGCTGGGGTGTAGAAAGATGGCTCACAGCCTAGCTAGGGTGGCTTTGTCACCAATCCTCTGTATCATGACTTGGGATGTTTCCTGTGGCCACAGCTGGGATAGTGCCCTTGCCATGCTGTGGCCATGTGCAACGCCTCTAGCACTACTCCTAACACTAACAAATCATTACAAATGCACTACATGGGCAGGTGTCGATGCTATGTAACATGTACGAAGGAGCAAGCTTTCGTTTTCTAAAATAAATTAGGTCCTTTCTAATATTTTTTTCTGAAAGCACCCTCGCATCAGGTGTGGCATCAGGAGTTATTTATGCAATGAAGTTGCAATTTGTAACGCGCACTGATGACGCGTCTGAAGCTTTGTCGGTTGATTGAATCAGCATTGGGGCAATTAGCACCACTCAGTCAGCCATAGTCAACACCATACTGGCCCCTGCCTTCACGCCGATTCCATATTACAGCTCTGGCGCCCCCTCCCCGTGTTTCCCTTCGAATAGCTTCGCACATTATGTACAACCCTTTCAGATGGACTTACAACTTCCAACAGTCCATCCAAATCGAAACATCCTCCCCCCCCAACCTCCTCATATTATGTTGTCCTCGTCTACTCATCGTCGCCCCTCCTCTTCGTCCCCGGCATCTGTTCGCTCGGAACGGCCATCCCCGGGGCCATCTCGAACGTGAACGAGCTCCATCCCGCATACCCTATGAATATCATGATGGTCGCGAACTGGCTCCCCACCCGGAGTCTCATCATCTTCTGCGATTTGACCGGATCGCGGTTGTAGAACGATCGGATGCCCGAGCCGAGGAAGTAGGCGGTGGTGAGGCATCCGATCGGCACGAGCGGTTCCGCCTTGAACTGGAGTCCCAAGTTGAGGATTCGCAACGCAGCAATATACATTGTGAGTGAGAAGGTGGCGACGCAGAAATCAATATATAAGGGAGCTACTTGGCCTCGATCGCGAAAACGCACCTTGCGATACAGCTTCTCCTCGAACGTCTCGGGACGACTCAGCTGCGGCATCGGCGAGGGGGGGACGATCGGCGCGGCGGCGTCCGGCGGCGTCAGCGGCGGGGCATCGGAGGAGCCGCTTCCGCCCGGCTCGAACGCCGACGGCGATCCCTTCGGGGCCGCCGGCTCGCAGGAGGCCGTCGTCCGCGTGCTGTGGTTGGCTCCCATCGTTCTGGTGTTCTATGTGAGGGACGGAGGCAGAGCCGTCGGCGTCGCGTCTCCGCTCGGGGTTGGTTGTGTTCGCGCTGCCGCGTCATCGTCGTTGCTGTTGCGTTGCTTCGCGCGCGCGTGGTCGGTTGTTGTTGTTTGTTGTGCCTTCTGGGATCGGTCTCATACTATTAATTCCTACGTTGAGCGTGAAGCAGGCCGAGTCGCGTGTGTTGAGTGATGTTTGAGTCGCACAGTCGCGAAAGACCCCCGCTCATTCCATTTTCACTGGAAGCACTGAATGGTGAAGCAAGTCGGATGACAGTGTGTGGTGTGCAGGCATTGGAGTCCAAGGTCGGTCGGTCACTTCTCTTCATCTTGGATGCTGGCTGGAGGCAGCGCCTGGAGGCGGGTGGGAATCAAACAATCGGCTCGGGACGGGAGGGGACAGATCGAAACCGAGTGTACACCAAGGCACACCCGTGAAGTCTGCACGCTCTAGTGTGAACATTTTGAATTGAGTCGCTCGTTGGATAATGCAAGGATCACAAGGATAATGCTTCGATATGCCACGCTGAAGGTGGCGAGTGAGTACAGCTTCTATGGAAGGTGCTGCATGCAAGAGCCGATAGATGAAACGGTGGGTCGTTGACGGATCGATCCATCGTAGCCGACGGCTGCTTTCATTTTGACAATCCGAGGACAAAATTCAACGTCAGCTACGCCCTCAGATTCGAGATGGATCGATACGAGCTGAACGAGCAGCTCGGCGACGGATCCTTCGGCCGTGTTATGAAGGCTACACTCAAAGAAAACGGAAATGTGGTAAGAGGCTCGTTGGATAGCTTCGCTATTGACTGACCTTGCTCTCGTGCTCAAGTCAGCACTTCTGTCGTTTTCTCGAAACATCGTTCTTCGAAGGTTGCGATCAAGCATATCAAACGCAAGTTTCAGGATTGGAAGGCTTGCGTGGATCTTCGCGAGGTTCAGAGCCTGAGGAACATGTCACATCCAAACATTGTTCCCATGAAGGAAGTGATCCTGGAGAGGTGAGATCAGGGGTACCCGATACATTTACTGTTGCTTAAAGTTCAAATGAATGTGACCATATGTCTCTAAACTGCTTCGGTTTCAGAGATCAGTCGCTCTACTTTGTGTTCGAATTCATGCGAGGCGGTTCGCTGTATGAACTCACGAAGGCTTGTGCAGAAGCCAAGAAAGAAGGAAATAAATGCGAAAGATTGACTCCGGGTAGAATCTGTTCGTTCATGAGACAGATCCTTTCTGGACTTTCGTACATTCACCGCCGTGGGTACGTTCATCGTGATATTAAGGTGAGGGGACCGATAAGTGAAGTGGTGTATCCTTTTCACGCAACATATTTACACCCTCAATCAATCTACATCAATCTACTCAATCTACAAATGGATAGCCAGAAAATATCCTTGTATGTGGAAGTAGGCGAACCTGCAAGCTTGCAGACTTTGGGTTGGCTCGGACGATAGCGATGAATGAACGTAGTGACATGACATTCTACGTTAGCACGAGATGGTATCGCGCACCGGAGGTGATCCTGCACATCAATTACGAAAAACCCATTGACGTCTTTGCTTGCGGGCTGATACACGCCGAGCTATTTACGTTGAGACCTATGTTCCCTGGATCGTCGGAGATTGATCAAATGAACAAAATGATGGCGATGATGGGATCGCCTACTCAGGAGACCTGGGCAGAAGGCTTTCATAAGATGAAACGGATGAATTTAAGCCTCCAAGGTTCTTCGCAGCGTGATGATGTCATGGCTTCCATCAGAAAGGTATTACCACGAGATGCTTCTCCTGCGGTGTCAAGTTTCATCGAGCGACTCATTCGATGGAATCCCAGCTCTCGGCCTACAGTGGAGCGTGCGCTACAGCATGAATACTTTCATCCATCTAGCACTAAGCAACATGCCGGGTTGCAGTCGAGCATGATTACTTTTAATCAAAAGACTACGAAAGCGGAGCTTCCGTGGCAATACCGCAGCAAAACAGCTGATATGGCGAAGAGCATTCCGAAAAGTGGCATATGTGGCTTGCACGCCGTGCAGACAAACACGAAACCTAAGGACAGCCCTGAAAATGAGTTCGGTCAATATTTGAAAGCTTGCTCTGATGCTGATCCGACCAGTCGCCATGATAACCAGGTGAGGTCAGTAAGAATCAGTCCCACATTTTCATGTGGCAGGCCAAGTGTGTTGGCGGCAGAGAAACATGATGCAAACGTCTTGGCAGCAAGTGCCCGGCACAGCAGAATAATAGATGCTTCGAACCAAAGACCAAATGAAATGAAGTCAACGAGAAGTGTGCGCAAGCCTAAAAGGCAACGCCAGAATGGGCGCAGAATTGAGAGGCCGCGGTGGCTCCTTCCAAATCAAAACATGGGTAAGCGGGCTATGGAGGTCCAAATTAGTACGGACATGGTCAACCGTGATGGCATTTCTGCCTCGAGGAAGCAAAACATGACGATCAGCGACCACCATGAAACTTCCTTCTCTGGCGACCAAAACTTGGCGATCGGCAACCATCATGACACATACATTAATGACGACCAACGCCTTAGGGTTGTTGGGGCTGAGAAGAATTCGATTGGTGACCCTTTCACTTGCTTGGATTAAATATTATAGTTAGAGCTGTTTCGCAGTGTATGAAGGAAAGACTCCGAAAGCGCGCAGCCCGTGGCAGTTACACTTTCAGCTAATGATTCATCGCAGAGATACGATAGGAAATTTGAACCCATCCCCATGCTTGGAAGCAGTCTCAAGGACGCTCAGAACCCGATCCGGGTCGATAGGCTTGGACAAAACGCCCTTGAAGCCGGTTGGCGGATGGAAGGCAGCATGTGTGCTACTGATCAGAAAGACGTTGTTCTGACAAGGGTTCTGATGCCCTGCCATAGTTCGCTTTTCCCATCCTCGGAATCGTACAAGGCAATTTGTGCCAGAAAATACTGGAAGATCATTGTCGATGAAAACAGCATCCCACTTTCTCAGCTTGAGCATTCTCAGAGCATCCTCGCCACTGTTCACTGAAACTGCACGCCACCCAGCAGCCACGACGATTGGCTCGAGAGAATGAAGAGATGCCTCGTCTTGCACAGCAATGAGAGCTGAATGTTTTGCAAATGATGTTGTGCTTGTGTTTGAAGACCATGATGACGATCGAGATGACTTGGATTTGTCCTCGTCTGAAGTCGCAAGCTTACCAGCAGCCTCGATAGCTGCATTTGACTTGTTGAATATGCTATCAAGATGGGCTGATGATTCAATAACATTCTTGCATTGTGCCAAATCTTTCAGAGACTTCAATGGAACAGGCTTCCCCATAAATCTGTTCATCCCAGCATCAATGCCTAATTTGGCATCCTTGCCGTTCGCGTGAGCTGAAATGCCAACAATGAACTGAAAACGAGAGCCATGGGCATTTTGTCAGTCATAAAGTAGCATGGGTTCTCAAAAGAAAAAGAGGGGATACTCACCTGCTGAAAATCCCGCTGATCCGATTCCCAGGCCCTAAACTTTCTTGCCACTTCCGGCCCATCCATGACAGGCATCAGAAAATCCAAGAGAACAAGATCATATGGTGACGCCTTCAACATCTTGAAGCCCTGAAGACCATTTTCGGCTTCGTCGACCTCGAATCCCATACGGGATAGTCCCCTTGACAGCCCTTTCCTTATTGTCAATGAGTCATCAATGATGAGTGCCTTTTTGGTTCTAGTTTTTTCACTCGCCGCATCAGCAGCTACCTTGGCAGCACCAGTGGTCTCTTTCGGGGTGATGGACTCGTTGTTCCGTGCTTGTTTCTTCGTTGCAGGTTCGTACCCTATGGCAGCTGCATCAGGGACAAGAGGGCGCTTCGTTGGCGCAGGCATGAGTGCTGCTTCGGCATTGACTGAAGCTGGGTTTTCAGGAATCTTCAGAGTTGTCGCCTCTGGTGGGGGGGATGATGACGCAGAGGAAGCTGGCAACACCAAGGGCACAGATATCCAGAAGACACAACCTGCGATATTTGGTTCGGGATCTGGATTCAAAGATTCGTCCATGCCGCTAGAATCATTGCCTTGGTTTGCCGCCAGGTCTTGCCTAGGGAAAACACCATATTCTCCCCCAAGGCTCGCGATCTCAGTTGCGACAGAGTACAGCCCTAACCCAGAGTTTGCTGCAGTTTTCTTCTTGCCACCACTGGTGCTCTTAGTCTCGTTTCCATTGGGTGTGAACAAAGTGGTATATTTTTCGAGGGCGATGCCGGGCCCAGTATCATGAACCTCCATGATGAACATATCCCTCGTAGGTGCAACCAGTGCCCCAGGTAGCAAATACTGCTCAACGCCCTCGTCAGGTTTGGCCGCCTTTCTCACATAGATACGAAGACGGATGGATCCTGTCTGTGTCTGTTTGCACGCATTCGTCAGATAGTTCAGAATGGAGCGGAAAAGCTTGATGTCATCTGATATAATTGCTTTGGGGACACTGTCGTCCTTTTCAATGAAGAAGGGAACCTTCTTGGGGAATGTCCCCACCACCTTCGAGATATTGTCAATGAATTGGTCGACATTCACCAGACCTTGCTCAACATTTTCTTCCCCGAGGGTGGGTGTATGGGAACGCGTCTGGTCTCCCCGGAAACTCTCAATAGCTTGCACGCAGATACGCTCTATGACTTCCGAACATTTTACTGAAGCATCCATCAGCTCTATTTGGTTATTATCGAGTTTCTTCATCAAGGTCTCATCCTCCATGAGGAGTCCAAGGTTGAGTCGAATCCCAGTCAAAGGGCTCAATAAATCGTGTGCTGCGCAGGCAATGAGCCTCGTCTTTTCGTCCATGAGCATCTCCATTTCCTTTTTCCTGTGGACCATGGTCTCCATCACCATCTCGGCTAGCTCCCTAAGATTCTGCTTCTCGTTCAAGCCCAGCCCCCCCGGCCTGGGCTTCTGATCAATGATACAGAATGTCCCGATCTTGTACCCAGAGGGGGTCACAAGGGGGACGCCCGCATAGAAGCGAATGTAGGGAGGACCTGTGACGAGACCGTTGTCCACGAACCTTGGATCCTCGTAGGTGTCTGGGATTATGAAGACGTCCTCCTTAGATCGGATTGCATGTGCGCAGAATGACAGCGAACGAGACGTTTCCCGGACTTCCCCCAGGCCCCTAAATTTTAGATGAGATGAGATAGAAAACACCATGAGTTACTTCAGAAGAACGACAGAAGGCAGGAAATGAGGCAGCGTTGTCGCATCTGCATTGGAGGCAGCCGCAACTGAGCTTCACAGTAAAAAGATCCCCAGACCAACTACCTCCAGGTGAGAACACCCAGTACATACAGCGAGCATTGTGCAATAAACAAAGAAATCATCTTGGCAGATATTATGAACGGCCATCACTCACCTATTGCTCATGAACCACTGCCTCCCGATGTCCACCAAACTGATCAAACAGATGGGCACGTCGAATATCCTCGACGCCAGCGCGGTGATCCTCTCGAACTTCTCCTCGTGCTCGCTCTCCAAAAGCTCGAACGCCTTCAATTCCATGAGCCGATTGACCTCGTCGTCCATGGACATGGGATGGCTGCTCGACAGGTCGAGCTTGGCCGTCTGCCAATCGCAGCAGAACTTGGACAGGTTGGCGTCGAACGTGAAGGGTCCGACGGCCTGCTCGACGGGGGCGGGATGGCATCGGAAGGGCGATTCCATGAGGGCCGCGTGGAGGGACGGGCCGTCCTCGTAGTCGGCCGCGGAGCGGAAGCGCGGGGAGGGCGGGGCCGCGGCGGCAGGCGGCGCGGCCGGGGCGGGCATCGTCGCGACTTCGGCCATATTCTTATCGGGTGGAGGACTGCCGTCCATAGGCGGGATCTACCTCTACAGCTCGGCGAGTCGAGATGATCTTCGACGACTAGAACCCTTGCAAACGGCGAAGGAAATCTTATCGCGCCGGAAGTAATCGACGAGGGCAGCAATGAAGCAAGCAAAGGTGGTGGATCACACGTCCCCTGGGATCAGTGCTGGGATAAGACCGTGCGACACAGGAGAAGGATGAGAAATGAGAAGGATGAGATCTTCGATCTTCTTGTGGAGGCTCAATACAACATCTGACAGAGACAAGCTCTCTCTGAAAAGAGTCTCTATTGTACATACAAGAATGTAGCCAGCGGCTGCGCGGGGCAGCTGTGAAATGGCTGGGTGGTAAACAGCTCAAGTAAAGCTTGAAGGGAAGTTCCTCACAACCTCTCACAACACCATCCAAGCTCATCCAAGCTCTCATGGACTCTCTCATAGCGTAGACACAACTACTTCAGACTGCTTCCGTCGATTAACCGACCACGTTCCCCACGGAGTAGCGTGGCGTCCCCTGACCTCATCTCATCCAAGCTGATCCAAGGCCAGCGACGCCAACGAAGCAACCATGAGAGCAGCTCCGTCTCACCTTCGAATACGATATATCGCTTTGCCTTTGTGAAGATCGGATATCTGGATCTGTGATCTGTGCTTCATGCAATGAATTTGTGAACGTTTCTGAGTGAAAGCACGTTGGCAAGTGTGCGGCATGCTTTGTGCGTTGTGCGACTGGTTCCATAATATCATCACCAAAAATTCAAGTTGATCCTGCTTGTGCAACTGGATAGGTACAAATATAAGTGAATTGTATACTCTTAATGAGTGAATATCAGCCTTTACTCAGTTGCTATGGGAATTATGAGCACAAAATCAAGCTTTATCACAAACAGTACTTATTTAGTACGATAGTCAAAAATACAAGCACTGCGAAATACGCGACTGACGACAGAACAACTTGAAGCAGCCAAGTCGGGTTGAGGTATTCGTTAAGTAGTATATTACCGTATGAAAAACTTGTCCACTGCGCATGCAGGAAATGATTTTCTTTCGGGGCAAATCACGCGATCATCGTGTGTAAAGTAGAGGACAGAATATGATGTCATTCTCCGAAATAAAGATCTGACTCCGAGATATGACAGCTTAATTCAACTCGAGTGGCGTCATTTCCGCTGAGGTGGTGTCTCTCTCGTGAAAACACATAGCCAAAAATAGGATTATGGACAGGTCACGATCGTGGTCGAATCGTGAAGATGAAGTCACAGTACCGTTGTTGCTATTTAATAAAATCATTTTGTACTACACATGTCTCAATAAAAACACATATATGTATGTAGGTAGGACCTCCTCTATGTACCTCTAGCTATCCTCTATTGAGGACGTCAAGCAAATACGACGTACAGCTGAAATAACCTCTGAAACGTGACACTTCAGCGTCTGTCTCGTGGCTTTTCCTGGTATG
>JALLBE010000089.1:0-25506 GCA_036939795.1 Thalassiosira mediterranea
ATAGTGGTTAACCATCGTGACTAAAATGTGACGGTTTTTTTCTGAACAGTGATTTGTGTGTGACTGGTGTATCACCATTTGGGGCTACCATCAGCGCTTCAATCTCACGCCTCTCTTTATTGTCCACTGACCTTTTCCAGTCTTCCTCAGCAATATTGCAAATGGCAAGAACTTGTTCTGAAGAAATGGCTTCATCTTGCTTCCGATGGACTCCCATTCGACGTTTGGTCCCCAGCATGAACCGTGAGAACCATCTGCTTGACGTGGGGGCTTCTGAAGTGTATAGCTTTTTGTCTTGGGACGAATAGACCGTACTTGATTCCCCGTTGTATCCTGCCTCAAACGCATTCCCGAACCATGTAAGAGTTCTTCGCATTGAGTCCCATTGCAGAAAGTTGGTGTATCGACCCTTCCTGAGTGAAGCATTTAGCGTGGCGATTGCTATGTTCATCCCAACTCGATCCTCTATACGGTCCTGGCCCAGAGTGGGTGTTAAGCTTTTGACACTCGTGGCCCCCTTGGTGTCGAAGTAGTCCCTCTGTAAACGGTTCAGGTTTCCTGTCACGGTGCTAGTCTCTCGACTCCAACAAGCATCTAAATTTGCCCGCCTGATGCAAACTAAAGTGAGCTCGTCTTGAGCTTGTCCCTCAATGGGATCTCTTTCCGCCACATTCCTGAAGTGACATAAATCACATTCAAACGGGACTCCCATCAGATGATCTCCGTTTCTTCCCTGCTGGAACCTCATCTCCAGGTTCTCCTCTGTTTCCAGATCTTCTTTTTCCTCCTCGTCTAATTGTTTTTGAACTGGAAACGGATCCTCTGGGTAGCTTCGGTAGCAGGAACCGCACCAAGCTGCGTTGCACGGGGGGAAACCTTCTCTGGTCCTCAAAAAATTTCCACAAAAGATCCCTGCTCCATGTCTCAGTGCCTTCCCGCATTCCATGCACGGAGCTTTCCAAGTCATGAAATTTTTTGCATCCATGTGCCCTAGGATCCTTGAATCCCTTTGTGAGTTTCTCCTGCAAATTGTAGGCTTCACTCGACCCTCTCTGAACCCATGGTCCCTTATGGCTGGGATCGTAACAGACGGGCAAAACAATCATAAGGATGAGAGGTTCATGCATGGAGCGAGGCCAGAATGGGGCTCCCGCCTTAACTGTGAACAACAAATCCGCGTCCTTTGACAGAGCTTTGCGAAACAGGTGGGTCATCAAACGTGGTACTGCGAAAACATGGGGGATATGTGGCCGGGTCAATCGATCCTCATTGAACAATTCCACGACAGTTCCCATAGCCGCGGGTGGTGGAACCCATAACCGCGGCTCTTTGATCCCTGATAGTTCAAACCAGTCCGTTGGACTAAGCTTCCTCAATGGTTGTCCACACCAAGGATGACCCTGTGAGTTATTCCACCAAGAATCAATCCATTGCGCCACTCGGCCTTCAGATCGGTCCTCTGCCGACTCATTCAGAGGGATGAATTCAAGGGGATTCTTTCCTGACATAATTCCCTCCAAAATATCACTCCTAGAGAGACCATCGATCCCCATGTGTTTCATCCTTGAACCAGCAACGTGGATCACATGATGGACGCAACCGGTATCCCTTTCCATCTCTTGTAGCTCCAACACCATTTGATCCAATTTGGGTGAATCGGAGTGACCTTTATAATACGTCCCCTCGAACACTTCATTATCAGTGAGGGTGAACAGTTCGGCCCCTCGAAGAATTCCCTTGGAGGCAAGCTCCAGAATCTTCCGTACAAGGTTCTTTGCCTCCTTCCAGTTTGACGACTCGCCCCTACAGCTCTGAGCCCATTGAGCAGCATCATAATCCAGTCCCCCGTGGGGGCTCCATACGCCAGAGCCAAATCCTTGACCGCTTGCATCTCCTGCTAAGTAAAAGGCTGCAAACACTGAGGACACTCGACAGGATCTCCGTGGGGGATCCCTAATCGATGTGAGGTTCATCAAGGCCTGAACGTCCTGTTTCAGTGGTCGATTCACAGGAGTCACTCTCTCTGGAACATCATCGGTGCCTGCCCTCTGATCTATATGGGCCCAAGTCATTTCTCCTTCAATTTCCATGGGGATTAGGACAGGTCGCTTACTATACTTGACCTTCCATCCCTCCTTGTCACGTCCTGGCCTCCACCTATCTATAGTTAAGTGAAGCCCCTTCAAATAGGGAGAAAGCCAGTTGTAGGTCCGTACCACATATATAAGGAAACCCCGAATTTCCTCGAGACGTTTCCGGTTCAACGTGGATTCCTGAGACATCTTATGAAGCTCCCGAACCAACGCTTGCGTCTTCTCCCACTTGGCTTCTGTGACCGTTGTAAAGACCCCTCCTGAGGTGTGTACCACTGTCCCAGCCCATGGACCCGGGGTCTGCGAGGGCTCTGTCCTCTTTCTAGAAGCGTCCTGAATACCCAGCTTCACTAACGTTCCACAGAATCGGCAGGCTGCTTTCCAGGTCTCATCTTTCGAATGACCCACGATTCTTCCATCATCGACGTATATATAGACTTCACAAGCTAGGTGTCCATCCAATCTTGTTTTCATGACCCATGGCTGTGTAGGATCATATTGGTTTGACCCAGGAAGGTTCAATCCCACCACGTCCCATCGAAAAGGGTTGTGTTCTTCTTTCCGGTTTCCGTACGCCAACTCCTTGGCCTGAATGAGAAGTTGGAGAGATCGGTAGGGAGAGTCAGTGAGTCCCATGAAGTTCCTGGCCCACCTTTCCCACCGATTTCTTCGTTGTGCTTCCCACGGCCTTTCTTCAGTTCCTCTGCCCTGGACATGAGTTACGTCAACTCCAGCAAATGGCCGTAAAGTGACATGTAAAGGGAAGTTTAAAAACATTTCCCCTACATCCATGTCACATTGCCAATATCCCGACCTGAGACTCCGTAACGTGTAACCAACCACTGGGAGTCCAAAGTGCGGTGACCAGAGAACTGCGTTTAATCCACATGAGGTTCCATTGTAAACCATTCGGATGTCGTCATCCCCTTTTGGAACGTAAAACATGTGAGTCAAGCTTAAGACAGGCCCTGGTTCAATATATCGTCGAAATCGGACTTTGTCCAATTTAGCCTTCATTTTTTCTGCTCCATCTTTGTTCTTTGGTGGGTCTTGTCTTCGTTTGAACGTAGGTAGAGCCCCGGTTAAGTAATGCGGTTGTCCGTCTCGGGCAATGGCCCTTAAGTGCTGAGGCCATTTCCAAAAGAAAAGCGAAGATCCGGCATCCCATTCCCACCACGAACTCTCAGCGGCTCTAAACATGCAATCTTTTGCCGGAGACAAGGATCGCCTAAGTTCCTGATTTCTTTTGGTCCGATGTTCGAACCATCGTAACCCTCCAGTCGGTGTTCAATCGATGACTCATAGGAAGCCAAGACGTCGTCCAAAGCCTGCTCAATCCTATTCCATGTTCCTGAAATGCCGTCGCCATTGTTCCATTGATCGTGAGTCTTAAGGGCGTTGAAATGATGTTGTCCCTCATTCACTCCTGATGGTCCACCATAGGCTTCTGGGTCGGTAGTCCGGAAGGACGATACCACCAGGTTTTCCTCCCGAGCTCGTTTTACCTTCGTATAATGGACTTCCTCAGCCATGACATCAGCCTTCAAAGTCACAGTCCCCGTCACAGCCATCAAAAGGGTAAGTGGGTCTATGAAAAGACCATACACCAACTCCGACGGCAACTTCTCTTTCGCAAAGAGAACTGCATCTGGGTAGGAACGAAAGTGCCCAATAGCTGCCTTATAGCCTCCGCCATCCACTAACTGTCGTACCTCACTGATGGAGTTGGTGAGAATGGCTAATTTTGAGTCTAAGACTCCCATTGTAACCTGAGATCCCAGTCCACTTCCCGAGTTAGAAACGTTGCCTGTCATGTTGCCCTCTGCCCTGGACACTCGCTGTATTAGCTCAGTAGTCCATGTTATGAGCTTGGTCAAGTCCTTCCCAATGTTACCTAACTCAATCGTGACATCCTTAGAGCTGGTTTCTAACTGGACAACCCGTGTAACGAAGTCCTCCTTCTTGAGCGCAAGGAGCGTAGCCGCAGCATCCTCTGTTTGCTTAACATCTAATTCGGCCTTAGTGGCTACTTTCAAGGCCTGGCTAGCTACCTGTTTGGTCTCCTCCAGAGACTTTAAGTCCAGTTTTCGGACGGCTTCATGGTTCACTAGGCGTCCCTCATGGTTTTGAATAGTGGACCATAGGTCCGTGCGACCCGAAGGCACGCCTCCCACTTCGGAATCCATCCGACGCATATCTGCGACAATGTCAGTGAAGGCTTGTTCAGTCTGATTCATCTGATCCTCCAGCGTAGAGACCAAATCTTTGATCTCCCCTTCAGGGTACTCCTCAGGTCGAATGGCCTCTAGATCAAACCGTGGTTTCTTCACCACCGTTCCTGGCTGGTGTTTTAAGATGGATGCCACCACATCTGCTGAGGATGATGCTGCACGTTTCTTGGGAGTAGCGACTAAATCCCCCACAGCGGCTTCATCTTCTGCCTTGGCCAGGGCCTCATTGGAATTTATTTCTAGACAGAGTGCCATGGCAGCCTCTTTTACCATGACCGCATCTTGATTTGCCTCATAAGCATCGCTGGTCAAGGCCACGTCCTTGGGGAGAAAAGGAGAGTCGTACAAGGTGACTTTTCCTGGCTTAGTGCCCTCCTTTTGTAAGTAGACTCCGAATGGTCGCCCTTCCTGAGGTCGCTTCCCCTGATGGCTTTTGATCCGGCACTCCCGATGCAGAGCGCCACACCAAGTGAGTTGGCCCGACGATGCTCCACAAAGGTCTTCTCCATGATGGAAAAAGAAGGACACCATCTCGCCTGAATTCCTGACTGGTTGTTTGGTCGGCACTGCCGCCAACCTCGAAGCAAATGTGGTGCCTCCTGACCCTGTGAAATAATCCACTTCCTCTGCATCATAATCCAGGTCCATGCCACCAGCCTGGTCCTCTGCTTTTACTTCATCCTGACCGGGAGTGTGTCTGGCCCGGAGGGCCTCCACTTCGTCCGCCATCTCACTAAGCCCGATACGGGTGTCAGATGGCACATCATCCGTCAAATAAGGTGACCTAGAAGCCACTTCCAGCGTCATGTCACTCAACACAGGGGGGCCGGCCCCTCCTGCTCCCCCTTCAGAGATCAAAACTCCACTGGAGTTATCCGGGCTCTCTGCTGTGACGAAGCAGATGTAAAAATGTAAGTGTAAGCAACCCTTTAAACAAGGTATAATTAGGGAGGCTCTTCTGACGCCTCTCTCGACTTCTATCCCAAGTCTTTGATAGAATGGCCATTCATTCGGCCCTCACTGGTCCAGTACAATGCAATTTGATTTGAACCACAGTTCAAAACAGGGCATAAGAACCCAATCAAAACCCATCTAGAGTCCTAATTGAGGGTCCTAGAGTAACCCTCCCCTCCTTTTGGATTTGTGCAATGGTGAATCAAAAGCAGTAGACTCAAAGCATCTCTTGATTATGTCGTAGGTGTATGACATAATCTATAACTTTTGAAACAATTATATATTTCAAAAGAAGTTGGATGCTAAGTCTAATGTGCTTTTACATTCATTATTTAATTGCACTCGAACCCCCTGACCTCCCGTGAACTGACCAACTCAGGGCCGAGTTGCAATCACCTGGGGGAAGGTCCCCTCCGCTGCCGCCGCGAAGCGAATCCGAAATGAGAGAGTGACGGTATCCCGCCACTCCTCGTACCCTCCCAGCTCAGGAGGAAAGGCTCGGAGGGAATCCAATCCACGACCCCGCTGGGCCATTGCTGCCGAGAACCAAAGGGAAGAGAGGATCCTCTCCCTCTCTTCCAAGCTGAGCAAATTGGATCTCAAATTTTGGGCCCGCACCGACAGGGTAAGAGGCCTCCCCGTCCGGGAGTCCAATGTGCGCCCCCTGGGGCCTCGACCTCGGGGAGGCTGCTGCCGCCCGACGTTGTCCCGAGGTCGTTGCTCCCGTCCACCTCGAGCCCGAGGACGTCTGACGTTGTCACGAGGTCCATGCACCTCATTCACTCGCGCGTGGACATTGCCACCCCTCAGCCGCTGGATACCCTCCTCATTTTGAGGAGGAGCCTGCTCACCCCCGTGGGGAATCCTTCCCCTCGGGGCATGTCCTTCGAACCTACCCCCCGCCGCTTGGAACGCTCCAGTCCGGAACCGATTTGCTCTAATCCCCCTTCGGTTCCTGTTCCGACAAGGGTAGCCGTCGACGCCGATCGCCCTTTGGCGCCACGCATCTCCTCGGGGACGGTGCCTCCTCGCACCCTGTCCATATCGGGGCCTGCCCCGTCGGTTCAAATTCCGAGGGGCTGGGGGTTGAGGCCGACCCCGACGAGCTCTAGGTTGCGGCCGATCGCGACGGGCCAGGGGTTGCGGTGCCTCCTCAGGCTCAGCCTCATTCCTGTTGCCCGCCTCCTCCTGTCCCCGCTCATCGACCTCCCTTGATTCCCGCTCGACCCGCGCAAACTCAGAGCCTCCCTCGAATGCCCGACGAGTCTGTCGGTCTTCGTGCGCCGACGTTCCGCTGACGTCAGCGACGACCCCCTCTGGCCCTGTGCTCAAGGACGAAATTGAGATGAGGTCAGGGAGGGAGGACGTCCTGCTGCTGGAGGTGGACGAGACAGTCGAGGGTGTGACTGTCCCGCCCCTCCCCCCAAGTGGGCGAAGGCTCCGCAAGGTGCTCAGAGGGGGCAGTCCTGTAGGGAGTTGCTCTTGATCCCAGGGCGCGACGATGAGTGCCCGGGCTTGGACGGAGGACTCTTGCCGAGCCCGGAGGACTTCGTCATCGTCCGGCTGGTAGTCAGCGCAGCCGCCGTGCATTCGGATGAGGCCCTCCTCATCCTCCTCGGCCGCCGCATCAAACACCTCGCGAAGGTTGATCGAAGCGTCCGGGAAGCCCTCGGGAGGGACCTTCGCGCAAGCTTCGGTCTCCCCGACCTCTCCCAACCACGTTCGCGCGAAGGCTTGATCGTACTTCGGAGCAGAGGGAGACTCGTGGAGGCCCATCTTGGCCTTGATCTTGCCGAGAGGGACCGGGCTCGTCTTCGAGGGCGAGCCATCGAAGATGGACTCGAGCCCGGACGGGGAGAAGGTCGGCGGCGATGGTAGGGCGGGCGACGGAGTTTTGACGGCCTCCGCCGTCATCGACAGGCCCCGGCGACGTTGCTTCCTGGGCGGCGATGGAACCCGAAGGCCCTCGGGCTCGAGCGGTGTCTCGATGATCGGGCCGCCGCCCGGCATGATCTCCTCGGTCAGCCGGTAGGCCCAGTGAACGCGAGGAGATTTGGCGCGAGGATGAGCGGCCGGAGTCTCGGGCGGCGGCTTGGAGGGCGCATCCGGGGGAGAACGAGTCTTCGTCTCGCTTGCTCCCGCAGTGATCGACAGCGGACGAGAGTCGGTGTTGCCCGCGAAGTCGTAGCTCTCGGAGAGCGACGCGAGTATCGTAGGGATCGACAACGCCCCGATGCCCCGGGCCGACTTCGCGGTGGCCTCGCGGGTGTCTCGAACTTGCGGGATCGTTGCCTCCTCGTCGTGGCCCCGAAGCGACGTGCTTCGACGGCCGAGGAGGTCTTGTCCACGGTCGACCCTGGATGAGGTCCCGAGCGCCTTGAGGATCTGCGCGAGCGCAGCGGGCGAGTCGATGTGCAGGGTGATCGACCCGACGGTGGAGGGTGGGAGGACGAACCGCGAGTTCGCGACGGGGATCGCGAAGTCTCGGCGGCTCGGGGACGAGACGTTGGCAACGATCGTCCCCCGATCTTCTGTGGATTCCAATTTTTGTACGAATCACGAAAGATGTTAGAGAAGACTCGCGGGGACGACGCCCGAAGGCAACCTCCCGTTGAGCCGTCGACACAGCAACTTCGCGTTCACGGGCGAACTCCTCGTTCCCCGTCGCCGCACGCGAAGACGCCGTCTCTCCGTCGACACGTCGAGCCCCGACCGGGTACGTGCCTGTACCGTTACGAATCAACGGCGAGCGATAACCCGTCGCGAGGTGCCCCGAACCGATGCATCTCGAGGCCGAGAGCATCGGCCACCCCCCCGGAACCCGAACAACAACACCACCACCCGACAATCCCCCGGCAACGCCGTCACAGCCCCAAAAAAACTCACCCGTACCCTGCTGCTGCCCGTCCAGCCCCTGACGGGAACTATCCCCCCCGCGCCCCCCAAGGTCCCGTCCGCAAGCGGAGAGACCGAAGGAGACGTGGCCCGGCGGTCACGAGGCTGAGCACGCCCGCCCGCTCCGAAAGGAGACGAGGCAGCGGCGGCTGCAGCGGTGGCGTGAGCACCGACCTTGGAGGCGAAGGATCCCATATCAAAATTCATGTTGGAAGGTAAGTTGGAGAGACTTGTTGGAGACGAGGCTGACCGAATTGTGAGCAGAGGGTGGGCAGATGGGTGAGGGAGCTACCGGCGCCGGAGCGCCGGCCCATGGAGTGCGATGTCTAATTTTCGATGGTGGCTTTGACCTGGAGTGTGTGGCCTACACCCTCCAAGCCAAAGGACCATGGATCGACCCCAAAGGTGAACGTGCCTGTATTTTTCGAGGATTGTGAGCTGAGCTGCTGCACAATCCATGCCTTTTGTCATTGGCCCACGATTGGCCATGAGTACTTCTACCTTTTCCGCGATCTCATGAGCGACCAAAGGGGTCGCTGGGGTCGGGTCATCAAATCGCGCATTTGATCCCGACCAGCAGATGGCTATCTGATAGCCTGCAAAAACTGCATGGAAAGCAGCAGATGGCATGGACCATGTCGGTGCGACACATCTCTATTCCAATAGTGTCGCCCCTATGGTCGCTCCTCAGGGTCCCCTTAAGTATCCTTATTCAATTATGGAGTCGCTTATCTGGGGAGGACTCGCATAATTAGAACACCAAGGTTTTGGATACTTTTTTCATTTTTATGTATCCACAATCGGATCCTTTTTTGAGGGCCTCAACTGTGTCCCCTTTTCGGACTCAATTTTGTGTTGCTTTTATGTCCATCTTGCTATCCGAGTTTTGCCTCCCCCCAAACCAGCTAAGCTGACGCACACACCGGCACGTATAAATAAAATACAAAAATTAATTTAATACCCTCTCTTGAATTAATTTTTGCATTCTCAGTGATCGCGATCAAATTTATTTATTGAGTGGTGGGGGAACTGGCCAATTCAAACGGCTGCACTGCCCGGAAGGAAGTGGAAGCGATGTCATGCTGTAAAACGATGTTCATCACTCTACCAAGACTCCACCTACCCTCACAGGCAGGGCAAATGCAGTGCAGCAATGTCATTGGCCGTCATTGGTACGGTGTCGGCATTGGATGCATCTTGAGAGTGCGAATCTATTGGAAAGAGGATAGGTCGAAGAAACCTGAATCTCTTGAGTGAGAGACAGGTATGGTGGAGAGTGGTGGTGAGAGATGGCAAGCCTTTATAGAGGCCTGCAAGCCTAAGAACTGCATGGGGTCCTAAGTAATGCGTAATGGGATGATATGGTGTGATATTGTATTCAGACCGACAGTTGCCGACAGTCCATTGTTTCCATTCATGTGCTTGCGAGGACGATTCTACCTCGGCATAATTACAGGGAGATATGAACAGGTGTATGGCCACAGGGATGAATTTGCTTGCCAGCCTGCAAAGAAGTCTCTCTCGGGGAGGAAGTGATGCCCTCCAGATCGTCTCATTCTTGCTCGCAGCATCTGAGGCCGAGCAAAATTTGACATGACGGACAGAATGGACCATCTTGACTCCTGAGGGATCACCTTGTGGTGATCATCTCTCGGTGGCGAGATCAAGAAAATGAGAGAATATGCTCATAGAAAGATCAATCACTTTTGAGTCGTTGGAATGGAAGGTGCATCTTGGTTATGATCTTGGTACCACATCGATGATGTACTGCACCATTTTTGTTTCAGGGATTCATCTGAACTGGAAGGCCAAGAAATGCAATGCAACTTGTTTTATCTCTCAGTCTTGGGCCTCGGCGGGTCAATCGTCGGACTTCTTGTACCAATGATAGAAACGCAAAATGGTACGTGCAACTGGTTGAGATTCAGCGAAGTCATAAACCGACTACTTGATGATGAGAAGTCTCTTGATCGAGACTACACGAAGACCAAGATGATGGTGGCAGATGGTGGCGCGGAGGAAGCAATGAAGCCAGAGAGGGGGAATGGGATGAGGAGATCATCTACCATTGGTACCAGTGTCACGTTGGACCCGATGACACTCAGCTGAGTGGATCCGGCTTGACCTGCTATTCCTTCAAGCATGCCTCTTTTCAGTGCAATCGACATCCAAAACATCCATTGTTGTTCGTCACTACTAGGCATCCAAAGGGGTTTGTCACTACTATTCCCTTTCTGTTCCTATCGAACGTGAATATAATATCTAGCGAGAGGAACGAGAATAGTAGTTCAATATTCAATGTTCAATTTCGACGATGTTGTGCAGTGGGGAAGTGCAATCCACGCCAGCACAAATTTTTTCCGGCCAGCTTGCACGAAGGTGGACATGGTGGCCTCGGTTGGTCTTATGCATTCCTGCTCGCCGACTGGCCTGCAGTGCATGATATTTGCACCGCGCGTGTGCCGTGCTTGTACCTCACTGATTGAATTCCTGCATGTATGCACTTCATCAAGAGCAAAATAGATCCGGACATGACGAAAGACATCTTGACTAACATTTCATGGTACTAATGTCTTTGGATGGAGCGAGAGAAAACATGCCAATAGAAAGACTGATATGTAGCACTTCATTTACAAACAATCAATCTCCTTTGAATGGTCACATCGTGGCACGATAACAACGAGGTGACATGTGGATGTGGCATTGCTCAAACCACTTGTCCGAGGCATACAACTTTTAGCTCTCACTTTATGCCTCGGCGGGTCAGTCGGCACCCAAGACGTGACGATGAAACGCATAACGCTCCTCATTTATGGAACATCACTTCCTAGCTTGCGCGATCCCAACAAGGAATGATGTCACGCGAATACCTCGGGTCCGTTGTGAGATTATTTCACCTTGCAACTTGCAATCCGTCCACGGCTGAATGCGGCGACGGCATAACGATTCAACGACTTGAATGTGACATCGTTGAGACCTCATCGAGACAAAGGAGATGACGCTGGCACCTGCTGGCACAGAGGAATCATCAGAGACAGAGCAGTGGAATAATGATTGTCCGCACCCTTGGTATCAGGTGCAAGTCACTGAAGCTGACCATCGCATAATCATCCTTTTTCCACAACATCCCTGCGGACCAGCATCTGCCAATCGTTCCTTTTGCACAGCGCACAACACCCGAGTATCGAGTATGTGAACAGGGGAACGGTTTTATGGTACCATAATACCAAATGAGGTTTGTTCCTCGATCTATCCCATCAATCCCACTATTGTTGGACGTCACCCAAGCGTCACCACTCGGCGGGTCTGTCTGAGATTCCGTATCGTACCTACCTATTCTCATTCGGTATCCTTCATGCAATGCGGCAATCAATGTCATAGGTCAAACTACTTCATGGTATCCACGCTCGCTACACGACTTCAAACCAAGCAAGATCGACGAAGACGGTGTCGGCAACAGGCAGAGGTACCCATACATAGCTAGAGCTCCAGCCAGGTATGTATCGTAACTTCTAAAACGTCAAGAGAGAGCGAGGGATCTTCATCTGATGGCTTTCCAGAGAGACCTCTCTAGAGGGGTTGCTGCTTGGTATCTCCTTGGTATCTCTAGGAGATAGATATGGCATTTGAGAGCGAGAGCACTGAAAGCGCTGCGCTGAATGAGAGCCCCAAACTCACGCCAAACTCTCGCATCAGAGCTCGCATTGGCAGATGGCAGCATGCATCCCACCTGCACATGGGATGCGCGCTCACAATTTGCTCACTGCACGAGAGCGTACACATCCACCCAAACAGAACAAACAATGATGAAGACCGACAACACCGATATGCAGTGCACCCCAGAGGAACTGCTCGAACAACTGATGTCCATGGATTCAACCGATACACAGGGACCCACAAGCATCCGAAGCATCCCTACATTTCGAGACGACAGTAAAAATACCAATTCACCGGCGTTGTCAGAGACGTTGTCAACCAAAGACGATAGAGCAAAATCCGACCCTTTCTTTTACTTCTCAAGTGACAAGCGAAGACTAGAGTATCTATTGAACAAGGATCTACCAGACATGATGGAGGAGGAGCCCACGATACGCAAGACCCGAATCTCATTCGAGGTAGATCCGCTCTGGGCTCTTGCCAATTCACATCCGGAGCTGCTCGGCGAGCTTTCTGAATACGATTCTCACTACGATTCTCTGTACGATGCATTCAATGATGATTCTAGTTGATCAAGAGTATCATCATAATGGGCATCAGTGCTACAGCAACAATTATTAGACCACTGCAGCGTTGGATACGGTTCATTTGAATGATTTACAGGCCCTCTTTCACTGCAATGAATGTACCTAAACTGTGTCATAAACTAGAGAACAATCGTCACGAACTCATGTGTCACTTCCTTTCCTCATTGCTCACAGCTTTGAAGGTGGCAGCAAGGCTATCATTGGACATCATCATAGTGGCAAATTGAACTCGAAACTCTCTGCGATACCTAGTACTGTCTCAATCAGTACTATGAATAAATATGGTACATAGCCATCGAGAAGTCCTACAATACTCCGTCCTACTCTTCTCAACAAATAGACATCAACACACATATACCTCAAGGTCTAGGCGAAGGCATACCCACACCTGGAACAAGACCTCATGGTAACGGCTGTGCGCCGTATGAATCCCCGTCGCTGGTCTCGCCTGCCATCGTCCTCAGCACTGTTATCTTCCTCTCCTGTTTGCTCTTCTTTGCAACCAGCTTTGTCAGGTAGTGTGCGCTCCACTCTGTTGTGTCCTCGTCATCCACTGCTACCACAAGGTCGCCCTTGAATATGGACCCAATCAGCGGACTCGTTGGCTTCACAGAGTGAACGATAGGACCCTCCGAGCAGGTGTCGATGATAATCCCCAGCTTCCCTGGAGGCGCGAATACGTCCTTCCTTATCCTATTGGGCAAGGCCGGCTGCGAAACAGCAGCATCGATCCAGCTTGTCATATGTTGCTGCAGCTGGCTGGTCAGGCTCACAGGTGTATCTGATGCCTTTGGTGTCTGCACCTGGCCATTGGAAAGCAACGATGAAGGACTTGCCAGACCATCGTCGAGGCTGTAATTGTACGTCAGGTTCTCGTTTCGCGACTCGCCACTTTCGCCGGTGGCTGCATTGAGACGATGCATTATCTGATCACCTGAAGTGGATCGTCGCGAGATTCCATACGCATCTCCTGAACATTCAGAGGCTGAGTAGGATATGTCTTCGCCAACAAAATCTGTTGCGCTGGGCAAGGATTCATCATGATAACGCCCCCTCCCGACTCGGTACAGGAACACGGCGAAGATTGCCACCGCAGCAGCCCCAGCGACGGCAATGGCTACGATGGCTGGTACTTGCATATCACCTTCTGCACTTTCTTCGCCGCCACTCGTTGCGCCATCTGGGTTCCGTGCGCCATCGACGTTTTCATCTCCTTCTCCTCCGCTATCAGTCTCATCTGACACAGGTTTGATAGCGTAAACACCTGAAAGGCTCTCGAAGTCATCAACGCCAGCTTCGCTACCATCCGACTTCAATTGATCGGTAAACACCTCGGAATGGACAGAGAATGTACCATACACCAAATCATCGAACGGGATGTCTGACGATTGAGTGACCGAACTGCTGGGCTCTGCTTTCCCCTTAACATTCACATTTACTAAAAGCGAAGAGGAGCCATCGGTGATGTTGCGTTCATCCAGCTCTTCGAGCCTCCTCCCAACGAGTATTGCCAACTGACTCTTGACCTCGCACTCAACGTCAGATATCGGTGGAACGTAGAGAGCAAGCATATCGCCAAGGAAATCCTCGCAGGAACCGTTGAAGACATCTGATGAATCGTCGTTCATGGTTGAGCTCATGTTCGCAAGCTGCAACTGGGTTTCGGTCTCGACCTCAATAGATGACGTGCTGGGCGAAGGGTCTGCAACAACTGTGGGCGTGAACTCTGCGCTTGGCGATGGAACGGGCGCCACTGACTCAATCTGGTTGACAGGGGTTTGCGTAGGTGTATCAGAGGGTGCATTCGTTGGCTCCGCCTTCGTCTTGGCCGCCTTGGATCTAGACGGCGCGGCCGTGGGAGCCATGGAGGGGTTCGGCCAGAATTGGAAGTTGTTCTGTTCGAGAGGATTGACAGGCTTGGCAGTTGGCTGCATCCCATCCTGCCATTGCGGCCTGTCGTAAATGTACCATGGCGTGGGCGAGTAGGTTGGCCACGAGGATGTTGGCGTGTACGTTGGCACACCAGCCTCGGGCATGGACATGGACAAGCTGCCCAGCTCTTCTAACCCAGTGAAATCATGAGCGTCCAACACAGTTGACATAGGAGCTTTGCTCGGAGCTGGCGAATCGAGGACTGTTGCCATCGACATTGACATGGCATCCAGACCTCCATCGATAAACACCAACTCTGACAAAGGAGTAGTCTCCGTGGGTGACTTGGTGGAGACAGGTGTATCATCTGCAATCATCATCATGGACATGCTGCCCAATTCTTCCGTCAACATCTCGTGCTCCGTCAATTCAGAAACAGCCTCCATGTACTTCTCATCCACCCCCTCTGAAGGACTTGGCGTTGGCGATTCACCGGTGGCAGATGCATGACCGCCCACCCCCATGTTCATGGACATGCTTCCGGAGATTTCTTCAATTACCACCGCAAAATCGTTTTCATCGATGGCTGGCATGTACAAAGACATGGATAGTTCTTCAGAAATGCTGCCTAACTCATCATCTGTCAGTGCAGATTGAGTAAGGGGCTTGCGAGCGGGCGACCTGCTGGGTGCATGGGTGTTGTCAACGACAGTGGCGATGGACATGCTGCTGCCCACCATGTCCTCGATCGACGCCTCAAATTCGCTCTCCTCGATGGCAGGCATCGACAGGGACATGCTCCCGGCGAGATCTTCGATAATACTAGGTTCGTTTTCAAGCGCAAATCCTGCCTCTGACAGGGAGTGCGTCTGATCCTGCGTCGGCGACCTGCTGGGAGCTGGTGTCGCACTTTCGATCGTCGCGAGCATTGACATGCTTCCACCAAGCCTGTCGATTGCTGTTGCAACCTCGTCCTCATCAGTGTCCAGGTCCTCAGCCATGGAGAAGGACTCATCTGCAACATTATCCTTCTCTCCAGTGCCCGCGCCTTCAACCACTGAGCTGGACCCATCGGTCACGATTTCTCCCTGTGACGACCCAGCTGATGGCGACCTGCTGGGTGAGCTGGTGTCATTGATCGCAGCGTTCATAGACATGCTACTGCTATCCAGTTCCTCAATGGCCGCAACGAACTCGCTCTCCTCGATGGCCGGTATGGACATGGACATAATTTCGGCCACGGGGTCAGATTCATCCTCCAAAATTTGGGACTCCGAGATGGCTGGCTCCGCAGCATCCTCTCCATTGCTCTCTTCCAAAGGTTCAGAGTCATCGGCGACCACAGTGGATAGGTCCATCCCGCTCTCCACGAGTGCGGGCATCGACATGGACATCATCGCGACCTGCCCTCCATCCTCCTCCTTGGGCATCATGTCCTCCATCTCCGCGACGGTGATCTCGATGGGCTCGGTCATGATCTCGAAATTCTCCATCTGGGCGTCGTCCTGCGGGACGCCGTAGTAGTCCATGGAGAGCGAGAGAGACTGCTCCTGCTGCTGGTGTGCCGATTCCACGATGGGATCGAACTCGAAGTCGATTTCGGCCTCCTCCTCTTCCTTGGAAGGGGATGCGATCTCGGTCATGCCGCTTTCCACCAGGAGGGGCACGGACATGGACATCATCATCTGCGCCACCTCGTCGGTTTCCCCAAAGTTCATTTCGGCCGCGACCATGGAGAGCGAGAGCGACAGCGAGGAGAGCACCGCTAGCTCCTCCTGCTCCACCTCCTGCTCCACCTTCTGCTGCTGCTCCTGCTCCTCGATGGCAGATGCGATCTCGTTCTCGTTGAACTCGGCGATCTCCCTGTCGATGAGTCCCACGAGCGCGTCCGCGGCGGTTATGGGGGACGCGGACGGGGCGTACGCGGGATCATTGGTGCGCTCGTCTTCCATAATCTCGAAGGTGGCGAGGGAGAGAGACTGCATCAGCGCCTGAATCTCCAGGGCGTGTTCGGCGAGCGCCTCTTCTCCCTTCAGGTAGGTGGCGGGATCGTCGTTGGAGGGCAACGAGAAGGAGGCGGACATGGCGGCGTCGAGGTGGCGACGATACCGACGGAGGGGAGCGGAGGAGTTTGCGTCGACGGTCGTGGTAGTCCGTCGCAGGCGTCGCGGCCGGGAGTCTGCGGCGGCGAGGGCCGATGCGGGCGGGGCCAGCAGGGTCAGGCCGCAGAACAGCGCGAGGCCGATGGCGGCGGCGGCGGCCGGTGCCGCCGACGCTGAGGAGCTCGATCTCGTTCTTCTATCGGGGCCCATGGTCTCTCTTCGACAAAGGCAGGTCGTTCTATCGACGCAGCTACAGCTATCGTACCACAACAGGAAATTGGAATGATCTCTTCTTTGCCTTCGACCATTGGGAAGATGGCGATGAGATCACACAAAAATAGCGTTGGGGATGGATGCATGCAGCAGATTCGAGAGGATGGATGACGCCGTGGATTGCCCCGGCCGTGGATGAGGCGTGTGATCAAGGACATGAGTGTGATGTGATCGTGCCATCGGCGGCAAATCAGATTCGGGTGGGCGAAGGCCGAAACTGGAACCATCGGATGGAGTCTACCCATCCTACTAATTCCCACATCCATTATGTAGTTTATGTGACTCACACGATTGACAACGGCCAAAAATGAGAGTATCTTAGTATTTATTCCTATGTGATCTGGATGCATCTATCTCGCTGGATGTTCGCGAGGGAGAGGGCGATGCAATGGCGATTTGCATCCGACCCATCGACAACGACGAGAGCGAGATATTGGTCGCGACAAGTCGCGAAAGAAAAAATCTATCCCCATCACGATGACGGCCGCCGCGAGCCGCGACGGCACTTTCGACTTCCGTACCTATGCATCCTGCCCATCGATAGCGGCGCCTGTTCCCCCCTATCTACCTACGAGCCATCGCGAAGATGCCACCCTCCTCCTCCCGACGAGCCAACAGAGCGGGCGGCGGAGGCGGCCTACGAGCCCGCCTCCGCGCCGCCGCGATGAGCAACGAAGAGGATGGCGAGGTGAACTACGAGGCGGACGTGGTCGAGCTCCGGAAGCGATTCGACGAACAGTTGCCGAAATATGGATTCCTGTGGAGGAGCATGGCCCAGTCGCGACTGAACGACGACGACAATCCGAAGAAGAAGCCGTCGTCGTCGGCGGGGAATACGGAGGCCTTGGCGACGACGGAGGACAAGGAGAACGCCGACCCCGCTCAGAGGGCTGGCGGCGATGGCAGCGATGGCAATGATATCGTCGTCGGCGGCATCGGCGGCGGGGGGTTCATGGACGCCATCCTCAACAAGCGCACCGTGTCGCTGCGGGTGGATCACGACCCCGACGGCCTCTGCGGGGAGGGGTGCGATTGCGCCGATCCCATTTTGGAGATCGACGAGGGCGACGACGACGACCAGGAGGCGGATGGAACGAATGTCCCAAAGGATGTTGGCGATGATGCCGATGATGATGGTGCCAATGACGACGAGGACGAGGACGCGAGCGTCTTCGACGTCGACGAGGAGGAGCCGGAGGAGGTGGAGCTCGTCGACACCGACGAAGAGGCCGACCGGCACGACGACGAGGCCGAGGGGGGGTTCAATGGGGCCGAGGAGGAGGAGGAGGAGGAGGACGGGCCGGTGACCGGCATCGGCGATGACGACATCGCCGATGCAGGCTCGCCGGCCGTCGAGGATCGGTCGGATGATGATGACAGCGTCATGCTGGTGGTGACCAAGACCCCTCGCAAGCGGAGGATGGTCATCTTGGACAGCGACTCGGACGACAGCGAGAGAGATGACGACGACGGGAGCGCGGCCGAAGCCGAGGAGGGGGAGGAGAGCGACGACGGCGATGGAGAGGACGAGGGGGATGGCGAATCCCTGGGAGCGGAGAGCGAGAACGATAGGTCGAACGAGGGCGAGGACTCGGGGGAGGACGACGACGATTCCTTCATCGCGAAGGACGACGACTGCGCCGGTGAGCCGAAAGAGCGAGGCGCGGCATTCGGGGACGGCGACGGTCCCGTGAGATCCCCTCGCACCGCTCGTCCCGCGCGCTCCACGCGTACGGCCCGCACGAAGGCTCCATACACGATAGACTTTGCCGAAGACGAATCGCGTGATGACGAAGGTGGAGATGGTGAATCGTCCGAGGAGGAGGAGGAGTGGGTGGAACTCCTCTCGTCGGACGACGAGGATGAGAAAGGAGTTCCAGCAAAAAGGGAGAATACGGTGGTGATACTGAGCAGCGACGACGAGGAGGAGGAGGAGAGCGCGAGCGAGAGCGAATCTGAAGAAGAAGAGGAGGAGGATGCGCACAGCGCCTTCACGGTGTCGGACGACAGCGACGATGACAGCAGCAGCGGGGAGGAGAGCGATGGACCCAGCTTTCGCAAATCTACCAAGAGGGCTCCATCGGGAGGAAGCGGCGGCCGGGGCGGGGCGGGGAAGAAGGCCACCAAAAGGGCCACCGCCGGGGATGATCCAAAGCCCAAGGGCAAGGGCAAGGGCGGTTCCGGGTACACGATCCCCCGAAAGGCTCTCCCAAAGCCCAAACCGCTAACTTCCAACATCAACGGCGCGTCCAGGGCGTCTGCCCGATCCTTTCGCAAAAATCGCGACTCCATCCTCACCCGGACCTTCTCCGAATTCGACTCCCGCGCTTTCGAAGGAGCCCTATCCGCGGTGCGCGTGACGTGGAGCAACAAGCTCAACACGACGGCGGGGATCACGCGGATGAGAGGACGCCTCGGTCCCGAACACAAGGGGAGCAGGGTGGCCACCATCGAATTGGCGACCAAGGTCATCGATGATGAGGATCGATTGAGGAGCACGTTGCTCCACGAGATGTGTCACGCCGCCCAGGTGAGAGTTTCAGATTGGAGAGATATATATATGATGATGCCAGCGTGGTGCCCATGGCGGTGCCCATCTCCTCAAAGTTGGAGGGCCGGTCCCTCTGTCTTTTAGCACATGCCTCGAATCGTTCTCTCGTACGTCGTTTGGCTGACCACTCCTCGCATTCCTTTCCTCCACACATATTATGTTATCCACGTGCGCGCTATACCATAAAACATTTTTCAGTGGCTCGTCGACGGGACGCACAAGCCCCCGCACGGCAAGTGCTTCAAGAAGTGGGCCAACATATCCATGAGGAGGATAAGGGACGTGGAGGTGACGACGACGCACGATTATCAGATCGCGTACAAGTACGCCTGGGTGAGTCGAAGAACCGCCGGGTCGCTCGTCTCGCGGCTTTGTCTGTTTGTTCGTGTACATTCGACAAAACCCTTATTTTATCGTACTGAACTGTGCTGCACCTTGTCTCAACATGTATGTTCCACGCTCTCCAGGCCTGCACCGCCCCCGGATGCAAGGTGGTCATAAAGCGCCACAGCCGCAGCGTTGATCCCACCCGACAGTGCTGCGGACGGTGCAAGGGAAAGCTGATGGAGATCGAGGTCCCCAATGGCAACAAAGGCGGAAACAACAACAATGACGGTGGCAATGGAGGAGGAGGAGGAGGCGTGGGATACACCCCCAAGAAGCAGCGCAAGGCATCCGCGTACCAGCTCTTCGTGAAGGAGAACATGTCGTCGACGAGGGAACGGATGGCGAGGGAACGGGGATGTCGGCCGGGAAAAGTTTCGCAGGGGGACGTCATGAGGGAGTGCGGGAGGATGTGGCGAGAGAGGAAGGAGGCGGGAGGAGCGGGGTCGTCGTCGTCTTCTTCGAGGAGTGGCGGCGGCGGGAGTGGGTCCGAGGACGGATTGGACGACGTGGCGAGCAGGCTCGAGAGCATGACTCTGGACTTGAGTTAGGGGCTCCGTATAAATGAAGAATGATGCCAACGAGTAAGCGAGAGCATTGCCGCAGTAGGCAATCGGCCGGAGAAGTTCTTCGGTGGGCTCGTGGACTCCACCTCTGGCCAGCCACTCTAGCCAGGTCCTGCGGCTCTGTTCAGGTGCTTAATATTAATATTACATGCTGCCCATGCGAACATTGCCAGTGATTGCCATGGCTCAATAATTTCAGAGATTGTAAGCTTGGCACAAATCCTTAGCAACTCTTGTTGATGGCTAAAGTTCGGCGAAGCTCAGTACTTGCTCAGTAGAAACAACATGTCAATAGCAATCTTCTTTTGGCGCTGCCTCACCACATCTACAGTCCAGATACATCACTGTCAAATGAGTCGAAAAATGCATTTCCGCCCATGACGAGGCCATCCATTGTCACAACTGCAGCAGACTGCAGCCTCGAACACCTAGATTGACCAACCGATAGGCGAAAGATGAAGGTCAAGGGCGTGCCCTCGATTGTTCTGTACGTTGTTCTCGTAATCATCGTGCAAGGCACGAGCGCGAACCGTCGAGACAGGGTACGCAAGCCGAAGGCCGATAAACCTCCCTCACTGAGCCCCATCTTTACCTCCACTCCGTCGGTCCCAAGTCATTACAGTGACTCCCCACAGAGTCTTGGTTCCAACAATGTTCAGGGTGGTGGAACTAGTCATGCTGATGGCCCTGTATATTATGATCCGGGCCGAAGTAATTATGATAGAGATGCTCCTCCTGAGAGTCTTGGTTCCAACGTCTCCATTCATGCCGATGGTCAAGTACATAATGCAGCGCATGTTGTAATGTCAAATGACACAGATGGTCTAAATGATGACAACAACATTTTCGTTCATGGGACTCAGGCAACGGCTGTATCTCCGAGTAACAGCGAGGATGCCAACGAGGGTGATGATCCCGTCGATGTTGGAGTGGTAATCCCAGGACCAACAATTGAAATAAATATCAATGCGACATTGGATTCATCTGTGAAGGGAGAGATATTGGAGACTGTAAGTAATGATGACCGTTCTGCATCGACGGAAGACATCAATGATATTGAAACGAATACAAACGATGGCAAGTATCCCGGCGAAAGTTTGAACAGAACCAGTGGATCGAGCATTACTCAAGCCACAGCTAATGCCACAAAGGTCGGCGTCGCAACAATTGATTCAGGGGAATCCCAGAAACACCAACACCACATAAATAGCCATGGGAGCCATTCCAGTAATATCCTGTCGAGTTTTGATGGCGCCGATGGCTTAAAAAGTCCAACAACAGAACCCACAGGGAGCCCAGTCGAAGCAACATTAGTCCGCCACCCACCACAATTCCTACAAATCTCCTTGTACTGTCGCGAAATGAATCGCACGTCTCTGGCGAAATGATGTCTGAGGAAGGGACAACTAAAACTTGGGACGGGCAAGCTGTGCCATATCTGACTGCTGCGTCTGGAGTTATGCTCGTTGCCTTGGCTATTGGCATTTATCATGCAAGGTACAGAAACGGTCCTGGAAACGCCGAGAGTTCCATGCTCAAGGGGGAATCAATGGATGAACAATCCATCCCACACACTATCGCAACAGTAACAGTGGCAAGCTATGGGCCAGACTCGATTGCCTCCGGGAACATTGACGAGAGTGATCATCTTGGCGGAACTCCTCCTCCCGTGAACCCACCTCCAATACTGACTAAGGAATGCCATCATTCTTATGTAAAGAAACACTTCGTCGTGTCGGAACATATTGGACCAACAGCTGACTGGCAACAACTGAGTACTCAGGCGGACCACTTTAGCCGTGCAACTGGATTGCCTCTGTTCTTAGAAGATATCGTGGAAGAAATGTCGTCTGGAAGCGAGTTCTATGATGAGAAAAGTATTTGATGTCGAGTCCTAAGAAAGAAGTGTTGCAATTATTGGGCACAGAATTGATGTGACTAGGACGCTATCGAATATGTTGTCGATAGTTTGAAGCTAGGGAATAAATGTGTTATTTGGTACAGTCTTGCTAGCTAGCTAGACACTTCATTCGAAACATTTTGGAGCAACAATGATGCATTTTGGTCTGCCATGGCGCTTGCACGTTCTTTGACTGTAAACTGTGTTGCAATACTTAGTGCAAGGCCAGACGGTCCTCGATTTGTCAGCCCGTCACGAGTTGGACCTGCGTCTCTTGATCCACCGATTTCATGTATGACTATGAAATCTGAAATGATTTATTTCTCTTCCTAAACAAGCCACCTTTCAGTCGCGACACCTTCTTTTGCTGTACTTTCAAGTTGGCAGGATTTGCGGCTTGTAATGGCTTATCCACCTCAGCCTGATTGTAAACTGGGTATCCTGAAGGACAAGCAAGCCACGTCTCTGCCACAGGATTTTTGGCCAAACCGTCAAGATAAGAAAGAATATCTTCCATCTCCATCCTCTCATTTGGTTTTTCCGCCCAGCACTTCTCAATCAGGGATTTTACGACCGGTGGGATGCTATCGGGGAATGGAGGTCGCTTCCCTTCCAATGCGACAGCACCTGCAGCCTCGATTTGACCCTGAGGTTCAAATGGTTTTTCGCGTGTGATGATTTCCCACATGAGCAAACCAAAGGAATACACATCTGCTGTATAATTATACCGCTCGTGCCGGATAACCTCAGGTGCCATGTACTGAAGTCGCGATAGAAATAAGATCCTCTGCAACATAGAAAGAAGTTAAAATCATTCATAGCAAAGTAACTTACTCGATATGTCCCAGTCTCGGCGGTGAGCTCTTTTCCCCCACTGGTCACAGATGCATTTTGTACTTCCGAAGCGAGTCCAAAGTCGGTCAGTTTCGCCACAACATTGCCTGACTTCAGATCCCCGCTCAACAATACGTTGCTGGGTTTGATATCCCTGTGCATGTACTTCATCTTGTGAAGGTAATACAATCCGTTGGCGACCCCAGATGCGACATTATTGAAGAATTTCGGCGGAGTCATCCTGCCGAGTGCCACCGACAGGTCACCTCCATCACAGTACTCCAAAACCAGGCAGTATGTGAGAGGAGAGGGATTGTATATCGCTCCCAAGAATCGGATGATGTTCGTGTGGCGCAATTTTTTCAACGACGCTATTTCGGCAGTCCACCCTCCGAGTCCCATCTCGGAAGTTGAGGCGACCTTAACCGCAACGTCCTGCTGGCAGTATTTTCCCAGATAGGTGGTGCCTGCACTACCTCTGCCGACTGTCATGTGAAGGGAACAAGAAGATGAGATGCAAACATCTATACAAGTGCTGATGCATCATGATGCCAACTAGACGGAACGACAGCTAACTCACTCCGTTTGTGGAACTCAACATCGTAGAGACTGATTTCCCACTCCGCCAACGCCGGCCTATCCTCAACTTTTTGGCGCGCGGGCGACGGCGAGGGTTGCGTTTTCGCGACCTTCGACTCGCTCTTCTCGGGAGATTCTCGCCGCCGAGACGACGATTTGTTCTCCTTCTGTTCCAACAGGGCAATGTAGGCTTCCCTCAACTCCTCCGCGGTCATGTTCTTCGCTGCTTCTATCGCGCTGCTTTGGGGCGCCGATCTGACAGTTTTGGGAACGCCCCCACCCCCGCCGCCACCGCCACCGCCACTACGTTCTGGAGTGTGTTGCGAAGTTTGAGAAGACGTCGATCGAGAGGACTGACTCGATCCCAATGCCAGTATGTCAAGGTCCTCGAAGTTTCCCTCGCAATTTTCAAGCTCCTCCAGCAAAAATAGCTCCATGGAATGCAACCGATCCATGTAGATGGTGATGTTGGTCCAAAACTCTTCCTTACTCATTGCCTACATGGAGTGGATTTGACACACGAGACATGGCGTGTAAACCAACTGCACTTCCAAACGAAAACTATTATTCCACATCCTAAACACTCACCTGTTGAAACGCCGCAATGTCAAAGTTGTACCTAACATGTTCCTGAAGCGATCGCATCGCATCGCTGGGCGTGATGCTCTCTCCCACCAACCTCAGCAGCGTCCTATTGATCTGTGGCGCCGCATCGACCTCCAATTCCGATTCCGACGTGATGCTCCCCCTCCTTCCGTTCAGGCCGCTCTGTCGCTGCAGATCCTTCATTATCCGATGCTGGCTCTCCACCACGAGGACGAGGTCGTTCACGATCAAGTTGAGACGGTACCTGTCCGGACCGAGCAGACGGTGCGCGCTGTGGTTCGAATTCTGAGGGACCTGCTGCTGTTCCACCTCCATGACCTCGCTGCTTTCATCTACCTCATATCCCTGCTCGTCGTTTATTCCGTTGGCCATCAATCCAGATAGCGTCGCCCTCTCCATCCCCAGACTCTCCTTAAGGGTGACGAAGGACAGGATCAGATCCAGGAGCGACAGCAGGACCTTTGCATTCTTAGCAGACTCCTCGACAACGCTCGGGGAGTTGATTTTACGCAGCAATTCCTTCTTCCTCTCCGAGACCTCGTTCACAACGAAGACTTGTATCACGCTCGTGAGCAGTTTGTTGTACGCCGCGATCACATCTTACCATCGGAAATGAAATTGTGGATATTGTTTGTTGAGCTCTACATGCACCACATGCGTCTGTATCCATGTGAAAGCAAAGCGAACGCGCGAAAAACAATTCTCACCGTGAAAGAAGAGATACCTGTTCGCATCCCCCGCCCCGCCGTCCACGAGCTGTCTCGCCCGAAACAACTTCGCCGTGACCTCCAAATCCTCCCCCGCCCCGGAATATATCCTCCATATCGCGCTTCCGTAAAACGACGTCAGGGCGGCATTGACCGACACGCGGGCCGCTCGCAGGGTGCCCTCGTACGAGTGGTGTTCCTCCTCCTCGCCATCCCGACCGGGAGGAGGTGGACCGTCATCGCTGCTGTCGTCAATGCCGCCATTGCAATCCGGCTGCGCGAGGGATCCGACGAGGGCGCACGATGCCCCGCGTTCCTTCTGGAGGCAGTGGATCAGCCGCAGGACCGGCTGCAGCGGCACGCTCTCCATTATTTGGTGGTGTTGAGATGATGTCATGGGGTGGTGGCGGCGGCTGCGGCGAGCGGGAGGACGAAGGGGGAAGCGATGATGATGCCGCGCGGTGGGCGAGGGGGTTACGCGCGGGACGTTGGATCGTCGAGAAGAAGTGAGGGTGCCCCGTCTTCTGCGTCGCTGTTGTTGCTGCTGATGATGCGGGGTAGTGGGGCGGGTGGTGGTGGCGATCGACGCCGCCGCTGTCGAGTGGAGACTCATCGTCGGGAAGAGATGCGATGAGAAGTGGACTGAAGTGGTGGCGTGGCAGTGGTGGCATGAAGCAAGAACATCATGGATCTCTTACGGATCGTCCCGCCAAAA
>JALLBE010000090.1:0-25609 GCA_036939795.1 Thalassiosira mediterranea
TTCGTGATACTTTCCAGTGAAGATAAACATTCGACACGTGGAAGAGTACCTACATACCTATCGATGTTGCCAAACTGGCACTGAACACCAGGCAGAGAATGTAATACAGGGTTATGTAGTTCTCTGTCCCAGCATCACAGAGCCCGCAACATGCAGTCCTGCAAACATCTGCACAACATCAACCCACACAGCCCTCTGCCCTGTCCTCATGTCGCTACATTTATATTTATTGTCCCCGTCATCACTGTTTGGAAACATGGTGGCATAACCCCAAAAACAAAAGAGCTCTACTAAATGAAAGCAAGCTGTGCACTGCAAATTTGCATTCACGCATCCAGGAACTCATCTCTCCAAGCTTTGTCGGCAGCTTCAATCAGTGGTGGAAACATGACAGATAGTTATGATGATTATGGGGCTGCTCGCTGGTGCTGGAATGTGCCGAGCGAAGCGGGCACACATGCACTTAGTTCAGCTGGTACCATTCAAATTCAACAAAAAAAAACAACCCAAGAGTCATGGTGAACAAATCTTGTGGACAGCCCAATGGATGGGCATTGTAGTCTGTGCAAGCAATCAATGCACAGCTGGTCATTCTGTGCCGGGAACCGCATTGGCCGGTCTATGCCACTACCACTACTTGCAGAGACTGTTAGGTCTCCATTGGGATTTGAGACCACGATTGGATGAAGCTGTGTGGGTACTTGATAGGTACAACTGTGATTGTCATCTTCCCTTGTATCTGGCACACCCATTGCAATAAACCAAAAAGCTTCAGCTTCAGATAGCATGAAGTGGATGGTGGAGCTATAATTGTTGTGAAAACTAAGCTCATCCTCGTTATCTGTAAATTGCAGCGTATCCATCCCATAGCGACCCGAGTCATTGGAATATTGCCGAAAAGAATATGAACACAGGGGTTGCTAAAGCCATCAAATGAAAATGACAGTTAGGTTTGTGTGATGATAACATGGTAGGAAAGCATTAGTAATAACAATACCTCCCCGTCTCCACATGCAGCGGAAGACCGTTGAAATATGGATACAAGAGAGCACTGCCCCATTCAATGTTAATGATATTGTATATCTTCAATTATTGTCCAGCATTATTGAGGCATGTACGTTGATTGGCAGAAAGCGAAATTGTGAGGTCTGATTGATAACAATCTACCATCATCCATCCTCCCCCGTTTCAAGTCCTGCAAAAGTGCTGATGCAGGAACCAACGCCGCTGTTTAGCATGTGGGCACAGATTACAATCAAAACGAGAGAGCAAACTATTCGGTAAGAAGCATAGACGGAGGCCGGCGTCAGGTATGGGAGCTGCGAGGGGCAGCGTTGTTCCAAGTCATACCAGTTCACTCCATTTCGGCAAAGTAATGGCAGAAGCCGAAATCTGTACGCCAGAAGGAAACGAACGTTCTGTGACCAACTTTGTGTGAAAGAGACCAACATCCTCATGAGCCAATTCTCCCCCCTAACTCTCACCCCCCCCCAACGACTCGTCATCTCCGCATGCCGCGTGGCCGCATGGCGTAGCCCGAAGGAGCGATCACCGATCACTCTTGACAAAATACGACGCCACTCAGTGGGGGTTCTTAGCCGAACCCCCGCCCTCCATCTCCGCGAGCTCCTCCCCCAAATCCTCCAGAAGCTCCATCGCCCCCTCCACGTCCTTTGCGACCCTTTCCGCGACTCCCGCGCGGTGTCTCAGTACCTGCTCCTCGAGATACTTGACGCGTTTGTCCACGAACGCCGTCGCTTCCGGCAGGGTCATCTCCACGTGAAAGCCGAACCCCACGTCGACGTACACCGTGCGCGGATTCGGTATCTCGGCATTGCAATAGATGGCTCCATGTGCCACGTCGACCAGGGCGTTCACGGATGCATTAGGATCGGAGGCGATGATGGCCTGGAGCGACCGGAGCTTGTTGCGCAGCAGGTTGTACTCGGATATCTCGGCCACTGTCTCCTCGCGAGCGTCCACGGCCGCCTCGAGCTGTGGCCGCAGCGTCTTGGAGATAAAGCCGCCGTACTCTGCGACCTTGGCTCGAAGCTCGGTCGACGTCGGCGCCGCCATCTTCGGTCGACAACAACTTCGATGGCGTCGGCGGTCGGCGGGCAGATAGAGGAAATATTGATATCTCTCTAGAGATAGACGGATGGACCACAGAGCACAGAGGACCACAGGAGAGCTACGACGAAAACATACTATTCCTACGTGAAAAACTGATGGGGCAGCGCGCTTGCTTTCATTAGGAAACTCTCATCAAATTTACACATATATTATTTCATAAAAATTATTTGGTACGTCAAGGTACGTCTAAATTAATTGGCACTGAAGATGACCAGATGTGTATTACTGAAACTGCCGCAAATGTAAAATGGCACCTTTCCGTTGGTTGTTCATTCACCCGGCCGCCACGGCTACCATAGCCGCCACAAAGGTCCGAGTCACCCGGTCGTCACACGCCTCATCGGCACCCTCGCAATCTCTAACAATGGCGGCCGAAGCGGCCCAACCCAAGTGTTCCAACTGCGGGCGGAGCGACGTCGGTCTCAAGCTGTGCGCGGCCTGCAAGTCGGCCAGTTATTGCGGCAGGGAGTGTCAATTGGCACACCGTCCCCAGCACGCTCCGTTGTGCAGGGAACTCTACGACGAGATCCTTTTCCGCCAGCCTCCGCCGAGGGAGGACTGTCCGATATGTTTCGTCAGGCTCCCCATACCGAACGAATCGGCGTACCAGCCGTGCTGCGGCAAGGTGTTGTGCAACGGATGTATTCATCAGTTCCAGCAGGAGACGTTGGATATGGGGAAGCCCCCCGATTGCCCATTCTGTCGAGCGCCCCACATTTCCGGACCGCCGGTTATAAAACAGCTGCAGAAGCGGCTGAAGGTCAACGATGCTATGGCGTGTCATATCCTGGCTTGCAATTACAAAGCGGGTCGCTTCGGGCTGCGACGGGACCATAAGAAGGCGATGGAACTCTTTTTGAAGGCGGAACAGCTCGGATGTATCGATTCATCTAATGCGCTTGGAAACATATATTGCCACGGTGAAGGAGTGAGCGTCAACTATAGAAAGGCGAGCCGTTACTGGGAATTATCTGCCATCGGTGGAAATGAACTCTCGCGCATCAATCTTGGTGTTTCTGAAGAGAACGCGGGCAACATGGATAGGGCTTATAAACACTACATGATTGGAGCTAGGGTCGGCAATAAGAAGTGCCTCGATGAGGTCAGCGAAGGTTACCGGCGTGGGCTTGTTACGAAAGAGGATTATGAGACTACTCTGCGCGCTCACCAAGATTATTATGTGGAGGTGGACAACGAGCAAAGAAGGCAAGCATTATTCATCAGGTGTCCAGGTGATGGGGTTTCCTGAATGCTCGAATCTCAAATGGCATCTCTACACGTAGCACTAATGAAACCATCACATGATCAAAGGAACACCTCAGAGGGTGTTTCCAAACGCCTCTCTGACCCCCAAACGGCTCTGCCCAGGCCCCGCATTTTCCGCACGTACACAACTTACAACATTGAAAGCAACGTGTACAAATGCTCCAAGCAAGAGCGCGAGAGCTGACGTACGATACATTATTTTTAACTGGAGCATATGAAGTTCAGTACACATCCATGTTACTCACTTTATGGTAATACAAGAAAGATTCAAACATCGTGAATCAGGATTATCTATGCATATCCACGTGATCATACTAGTCAATACATCAGTCTGATCGCGAGTACATTCATACACATAATTGATGGGATCTGTTTTAGTCTCCAGGAGTCTCCAGGGTATCCTCCACCCTTTTAGGCTCTCTTCCCGTCCCGCTACACCACCCGCGCACAGCCCATCAGACTATTGAAAGAGGGTGCGCGATGGGCGCGACGACAACTCTCGTCCCAGCACATGGTGTGTATGATGATATAAAAGTGAAAATTTAGGCCATCTATTTCAAATTGCCATGCCGCATGCATGGTGCATGCATACATCGAACATGGTGCGCCGCGCGTAGTCCAAGCAGTCGCGCATTCTCATCGGCCCTCTGGGGCCCAGCACAGTGATCTCCACACCCATGCCCCACATCATAATTTTCGCGCGGCCATCTCAAGATGCCTCCAACGACGACCGCACCCTTCGCTCCATCTACGAGCTCTTTTTGGAGTCTCCCTCCTCCTCCTTCTTCTCCTCCGCCCCATCACCCCCGGCCTTGGCGGCCGCGGCCTTCTTCTCCTTGACCTCCCCCCCCAACCCGTCGTGTCCCACCTCGTCGTTGTAGGCGATCCTGTTCGAGACGAGGTCGTGCAGCGCCACCACGCACCGGATGAGCGCCCCCAGGTAGATCGCCACGTGCATGTCGTTGTTCTTCACGAGCATCCCCCGGACCAGCTCCTCCACGTTCAGGTTGGGCAGCAGGTTGACCATCGCCTGCATGTTCGCGACGATCTCCGGGCTGGCCTTCATCCGTCCCTCGGACACGGCCGTGAGGTAGTCCTTCATCTCGACCAGCTTCTCGGTGAGGGTGGACAGTCCCGAGACCTTGGCCTTGACGAGGTTGGCCACCGTCGAGACGGTGGGGTCGTTGATGTCCCGGAGTAGGTGCTCCACTCCCACCTCCTCGGCCTCGATCGCGCCGATGAGGGACGGGACGTGCGCGAAGGTCTTCTTGACCTCGGCCGACCCCGACCCTCCCCCCCGGGGCACGTTGGAGTCCACCTCGTCCACGACGCGGTAGGCCGTGGTGGGGATCGACTCCCTGTCCGGCCGGACGTCGATGATGACGAACACCGGCGGCGTGACCGTGCCCGCGGGGACGAATCGAGTCACGAGCTCGTGTATGCGCAGGTCGTTCGGCCTGATCTGCGGCCCCGTGGAGTAGAATCCCACCACGCGCTCCTTGGCGTGGACCTTGCGGAACATGGCGAGCATGTTCTCCAGGTAGTTGTGATCGAGGTAGAAGACGCTGCCGGAATTTTTGGAGTCCTCCTCGAAGGGGACGGCGAAGGAGTTGGTGGCGTCGACGCGGCCTCGGGAGGCGGAGCCGAGGAGGACCCCCACGGCGCGCTTGCGCGTGCCGCGGGCGACGCGGTGGTAGTGGTCGGTGGCGGAGAGGAGGACGAGGGGGTGGATGGTCACGTCGATCACGTCCGGCGTGGACGACGACGACGGGGCGTCGGCGCTGCCGGCGGCATCGGTCTCGGCTTTGGCTTCGCCCATTGTTCACCGATGTTATTGCTTTCGTCTCCTCTCTCTCTCAGCTCTCGACGCTCCTATCAACGAGTGATGTTGATGTTGTAGCTTGATTCAATGCGTTTTGGAAAGTCGATGAAGCGGGCCGATCGAATTTAATTTTAGAGGGCTAAATTGGCGGGCATTTTAAGAGAATATTTAATTGTCATTATGTGATCAAAATCAGGCCCCTCCAAAAATGCCCGCTCGCCCGATAGATACGGCTCCGCTTCGCAACAGCCCACCGTCGAGTCCTCCAAAAAGCCAACGAAGATCCTTCGGGTCATTGCCATTTGCCATTGACTAATACACACCTACCGGACCACCGTCGCCATGGCCTCCCTCGCCTCCTTCCCCCCCCTCCTCCCCAAGGTGGACGCCATCCTCGTCCTCGACGGCGACGGCAACCGCCTCGCCGGAAAGTACTACGGCGACTTCATGAAGGCCGCCGGCCCGTCCGCCTCCTCGTCCAGCGCCCCGGAAAACGGCGGCGGCGAGGGGAGCTCCGACAACGCCTCCGCCGCCCAATCCGTGGAACAGCTCCGCGCCTCCTTCGAGCGCCAGCTACAATCCAAGATCGGCGGAATCGCCGCCCGTCCCGACGCCGCGGAGGTCGTCACCGTGCTGGGGAAGACGGCCGTCTTCGTGGGGGGCAACCCCGCGCAGGGCGGACAGGGGGGACCCGCCGACGTCCGCGTCGTGCACGTCGGTCCCCCCGGTGAATCCGAGCTCGTGCTCGCCCACCTCGTCGAGGGGATGTACGAGGCCCTCTCCCAGCTCATGGGGGGCGCCACCGACAGGAACATGATACTCGACAACCTCGAGCTCGTGTTCCTGCTCATCGACGAGCACTGCGACGGCGGCGTCATCCTGGAGACGGACGGGTCCAAGCTCGCGTCGTCGGTGCTGCTGAGGGACGAGCAGGAGGGGAGGATGGGGGAGGGGGGGATGGAGGGCATGCCGGGGGGACAGCCCCAGCAGGCCCAGCAGCAAGTGCAAGGGGGTGGGGGATTCGGGGGCATGGGCGGGATGGGGGGAGACATGACCATCGCGCAGGCGCTGATGCAGGCGAGAAATCAGATCATTTCCAACCTGTCGCAATCGTAAGGAAGGTATTGGAGATGAGGAGCTTGGTTTGCTTAAACTGGATTTTGGGGGTACAATAATACTGAGAGGGCGATGAAATGGATATGTATTGATTCAATCCTTCTTGGGGGAGAATGCTGAGGTAATGAATTGATTCACGGAGAGAGAGGGGTTGTTTCTTCTCGAGCAAGGCTTTGGAGCTGTCAAAAATGTAGGTAGACTAGAGGCAGGGTTCAAACCAGATTAAATCTCCACGTTTTTACGCCCCATGGAAGATGAAGGTGCCGGATGCCATGATTCTTATCATCTAACATATGTTCACGCAAGTTCATGAGACTGTACAATACCATACATGCAACGTACCTAGAGTGGCTCGTGGCGACATGATTGATGAGTTTCAAACGTCGCTGGCACAGCATATCATAATACCGTAGTTGCTCCTTTTGGGGGTAATCGCCGATTGTCTTCTTGAGCGTCATGCCGCGCATTAGGCACCTCAGTGAGCCACCACTTGACGGTAGTTCTGGCCGTCGTCGTTTTAGGAGATCTCACTTTCCAGGGTAACATGCGGTGCCCGGGGGTGTGTGCAGGTCTTCCTACTTCCTATGCTACATGAGGCTACATGCTACAGTCACATAGTGCACGTAGCTCTCAATTGGAGTATTTACATATGTGAGCTTTCAATAAGTTGTAAGTGCGGCAAATGTGGGACTGGGGCAGCGCATCATTATGCATGATCTTCACCTGTCATTCTCGACTACGTAGGACATGAAATGCAAAACCAGTGACCGCAGCAAATTCCAACAGTAATTGTGGGGAGGACTGGAGACTTGCATTCACTCTTCAACATGGAAGTTCTTATTGCAGACTTATGACACAATGCCAGAATGGCGGTTGCAGTTAGCAGTCCAAAAGCGATTTATATTTAATCGTCATCGCTCTCCTCCTCGGAGGACGAGTCCTCCACGCAAAGCTTCGCCATCCTGTTGGTATTGACCATGTACTCATCACCCAGAGGGTCGTCGAATACTATCCCGTCTTCCTCGTACGCGCCATAATCGCCATCCTGTCCCTCTTCTTCATCATATGAATCCTCGACATTACCCTCTTTGTCATCTTTCTTTCCCGTCGTCGTTGTTGTCGTTTTCGTTTGCGACTCCCCCCCTCTAGTCGGATCGCCGTCCTCGAAAAATGGATCCCGAGGCCACAGCCCCTTGGATTTTATGTGCTTCACCTGATCCTTGTACAGGATGTGCGTGATGACGTGTCTGAAGCCACCCCCCGCGGACGAATCTTTTTGGCCGGCCGCCTCCTTCGCATCCTCTTCGCCGTCGCCGTCGTTCTCGTCGTCCACGTCGCCGCACTCCACGAGGACGAAGTCGTTCCGCTTGATCCAGACCAGCTTGCGAAACTTGGTGGGGAGGAAGGCCAGCTGCGGCGCGTGCGTCGGCGACGGCGGCTCGCCGCCCCCCGCCTCCGCGGTCTGGGGACTCCTCCCGTCGCCGTCATCGTCATCGTCGTCGTCGTGCACCGACTTCGACGTCGAGGCGCCTCCCTCGCCGTCGTTCGCGGCCGCTCCTTCGGCACCATCCGAAGACGACGACGAGGAGGAGGGCGGGGCCACCACGACGTCGAACATGTTGCCCCCCCGCGTGCCGACGACGCGCGCGATGCGCCGGCCGACGCCCTCGTCCGGCTCGGGGAGGTCGTGTAGCACCGCGTCCGTCAGGTGCTTGCGGTAGTGCGACCGCCGTCCGAGGCCCGCCATTGTTCTGTACCTCTAGAGGGGTGAACTGTGGTGAACTATGAACTACTATGAACTGCGTGATGACAATTGTTCCGGAGAATGAGGATTGTGCGGTTGTCAAAGGCTTCCCGCTCCCGCCAATAGTTGGCATTCCTATACGTACCAATTGACGTACATAGGAATAGTAGAATAGTTTTGGTCTTGGGCGGAGGAGCTCGACGCCCGACGCCTCGACGCTCGACGCTCGCTCGATTGTCTCGGCAATGACAAAATCCAATCGGGAGACATCCCCAATCCCCAGGCGGGCTACCCAACCGTATCAGCGTCATGACAGCTAGTCGCCATCGCTATTTGACCGCGGCATTATTCGTCCTCTCTCGAAGCACCCTCGCTTTCAGGTGCCCGCCGACGCCTCTCTCAGCAAGCTCGCCAATCATGTCGAAACGTTCGGCTTCGACGGCCCAGGCGCAGGCCAATGCCAAAAAGGCGAAAACGCAGCGCTCGCTGACCGGCTTCTTCGGTGCCTCCAAAAGCTCGTCCGAAGATGCTACGTCGACGTCAGCCTCGTCCTCGTCGTCGCCGTCTTCCTCCTCGTCACCGGGATACAAGATATTCTGCGACCTCGACGGGGTCCTCGTCGACTTCGACGCCGGGGTCAAGAGGCTGTTCAACGGGCGCTCGCCCGACGAGCTCCCCAATCAGGGCATGATGTGGGGCGCCATCAGCAAGTCGGACCGCTTCTACGCGAAGCTGCCGTGGACGTCCGACGGGCGGGAGCTGTGGGACGAGCTCAAGGGACTGCGGAATACGCCGGACATACTCACGGGCGTTCCCCGCTCGAACAAGAGCCGCGCCGAGAAATTCGCCTGGTGCCAGAGGGAACTGGAGATGACGGTCAATCACGTGGACATGGCGGGGAAGAAGAGCGCGCACGAGGTCGTGGGGGGGAGGAGAAAGGATAAGGCGGGGGTGGTCAACGTCATCACGTGTTGGAGCAGGAACAAACACATGGAGAGCAAGGAGAATCACGTTTTGATCGATGATAGATTGTCATTGGGGGAGGCTTGGGAGGAGAAGGGTGGAATATTCATTCATCACACTTCGACGGAAAGGACTCTCACTATGCTGAAAGAAAAGGGAATACTGGAGAGCAAAAGTGATGAAACAAAGTCGGAGTAATCCCAACGTTAGAAGTTTGGATTGGAGACACCTTCGCTTTTGTGTGGCTGCATATTACTCTGCGAACTGCAATACGAAGTACGGGAATTATGTATTTGATGCATATCAGTTATATATTTGATGCATATCAGTTCCACACTCTACTTGCACATGAACATTCAATAATGTTGAGCTTTTGTGTTATGTGCAATAGCAAGACATGGCTTCATCAATCAAATCTTGTGGGCTAGAACTTTATCTGTTATGGGAGTGATGAACCTCTGAGAGTGGTTATGAACGCGATGTTGCAATCTATTTGTGCTTCTCGGATGTATAGCAGCAATCACTAGATCTTGTTCTGTGATATTTCTGTTGCGAGCAAATTCATGCGATGATCGTTCTTTTGCACGGACTGCATAATTGCCACGTGCTGCTCCTGCTCCTCGATACGCCTGCTGTGCTCCTCTGCACGGCGGGCCTTCTCCCTCTCCATGGCCTCGACGTCAACTTCATTCACGAGGATTTCTGCGCCATCTGTAACGCCATAATACGCGAGTGTGTGGTCTGCATCGTCCAACTCGGTGGGGAAGGGGTCGCCCTGTCGTAGCCACAAAACCAGGATTGATGAGAACAAGGTAAAGGGTGGAGAAATGCCCAAGCAATGCGTTCAAAGTGTGGCAGACAGAGAGCACTAACCTCTATGCGAAAGTGCAGAATCTGCAAGTCAATGTCCAACCCGAACGCCCTGGCACACATAGCCTTGATCCTCCCGACCTTCAGGCTCCTGGGGATGCGCTTACGCAACGGCTCCACATCGCAGCTTGCCGCCGCCATCGACCGGATGGTCAGCCCTATCACATCGTCGCTGATATTTCCCCCGTCAGAAGCACCTGATATTGAGCCTGAGGCCATCATCGACTCCCTATGCTTCTCCAGTAGGCATTCGAATCGGGGGTGCCGGGCCTGTATTTCTGCCCGCTTTGCGTTCACCTCGTCGTGCCCCCCACCACTGTCGGACACCCTCGTTTCGGACGATGCCATCAGCATTTCTCTCGCAACGTTGGCCACATAGCGCCTCTCCGCCTCGGTCCGCTCCCTTTCAGTGACCGGCGAGGCATTGAAAAATTCCAGCTTCGGAAGACGCGCGATGGCCGTGGAGCGGACTTCTCCTACACCCAGCGACAAAGTCAGGGGCGTGTTCCGAAGCCGCAGCGATAGCAGTGCGGCAAGGTGGTTGAGATCGTCGATCGCAGACCAGGACGATATGGATGTTCCCGCAAGTTGCAGGGACGCTAGTCTGGGAAATATGGTTCCATCATTTTCTGGGATCGATATGCCGTCGATTTTGTTGTCATTGAGGATGAGAGACTCCAGCTTTGGCAAGTTGCGCAAGGACATGATCTGGTTGTCCCACGATGTCAATTTGCAGTCCGACAGATCAAGCAGCGCCAGGGATTGGAATGAAGCCGACTTCTTTTCATTGGTTACATCGTCAGCGGTCATTTCCAACTCCGATGCACAGTCTCCCATGTCTGACAAGTCACAATGTGCCAAGCATAACTCTTCCAAATTTGGCATGGCACCTCCAATGAGCTGGATGGTCTTGAAAGTGCTAATGTTGGTCGAGTTCAAGTTCAAGTTGGTCATCCCCTCCATCAAGAATCCACCCAACGACTCCGAGCTCAGGTCATTGATACGATTTGACGCTAGACTGAGGCTCGTCAAATTCTCGAACTGCCTCAGGATCGCGAATACGTCGTCCCAATCGCACAGCAGATTACCCGCCAAATCGATCGATTTCAAATGGCCGAATTCCTTCATCTCGCCATCCTGATCCGCGCCGCACGGCCTCGCGATCCCCAGCATCCGCAGCGATATGTCCTCCACCGCCTCCAGCTGCTGTCGGTTTCTGATCTTCGTCTCCCCGTGGAACTCGATCGGCTTCTCCCTTCCCCCCGCCGTCCTCGCCGCGTGCGGCAGCAAATTGCCCGGCGCCACGAGCTCGGCGTCCGGCCTAACGTATCTCGATCGCATCAATTCCGGCGTCAGGGCATCGCCCACGTCGACCTTCGACAATCGGAGGAAGGATCCCTGCGTCGGACCGCATCGGAAGTGTCGAACGAGTTCGTTCGTCGCGCGGGACACGACGGAGCCGTCGTGGCGGCCTCGCGTGACGTCGTCCCATGAGACGCCGGCGTAGATCTCGTCGGGGGACTTGGCCGAGGCGACGGGTCCGACGTAGAGGACAGTCCCGACGAAGCCGGAGGAGTCGCGGACTCGGGTGACGCCGGGGATGAGGTCGCGATGGTGCTGCGGGGGCGTCATTGGTGAGAGTTTCGATCGTCGACGGACGTCGGACGAGTTGACGGAGTTGGATTTTTTGTTTTTTGTGTGGACTGCGGACAGCGGAATCGAAAGCGAGCGACACTTTTAGAGGATACACATTTAGATTTTCTAAGTCTCATGATATTCTAATAATATCCAATTGCCTAGATGTGTGATTTATGATTTCTTTATCTGACCCTAGCAAGCGGCACTGTGATTTGTGAGCGACTTCCTCGATCGACCCGGGTTTGCCGCCAAAAACTGGAACGGCGAAGTTCGGACGTGGGCGGCGAAGTTGTTACGGGATATCGCGCTCTATCACACCATCAGTCTTCAATCTTGTGTCTCTCCAAATCTCTTCTATTTTTAAATGGGATAACAAGACAGTAGGCGATGAGACAATGTAATGTGGTCTGATCACCGTTGAGCATCGCCTCAAAGCGCCCCCCAAAAAAGTGTGATCTTTTGTGTGACATCGAGTGTGACCTAAATCCGTTGGGACGGATCACGGTACCGCATGGTACATACGTGTCCTTGCTGTAGAGCAAGTGTAGAGCATGCAGTGTACATAGAGCGAGCGACCCGGATTTTTATTACAGATATGAATTCTTATGTCTTCCTTCAATTAGTGGTAACATATTCTCTTTAGATAGATTCATATTTGATTTTATTATGCTGATAATAAAATTCAATGATAAATTTGAATAATAAAATAGTAATATGAAACAATCTTTGTAATGCCCCGCCCGCCCCCCGGCCGCGCGATCGAGAGCTCGCTCTGCGCGTCTGCACATGAGCCGCAAGCGCCAGCATGAAGCAAGGCAGAATGAAGAGAGGTTGTTCGCGCGATGCACTCTGCGCTCACAATTTGGCTGAAGCGCTCAGTACATCTAGAGTGACCAATCGTTCTCGTCTGCCTACAAAACCAAGCAAGCCTTGCCTTCACTGTGTGGTGCCAATCTTGTGCAACGCGTGACAAGACCGCAGACTGGTACATACCACGAAGAGCGAATCGTGACACGCATTTCATACGGGGTGGAGACTTCTTCGTAGTACATACTAACTTCGTTTCCTTTTCTCAAGAGGATAGGGAAATCACATAGTCTGGCTGGGAGCCCCAAGTTTCAATAAGCTGAGAGCAACATGAGTCGAGAGTGGAGAGCGATCAGTCCACGGAAGGGAGCGAGTGGCTACTATGTGAATAAATTTCTCGCCAGTATCTCAGCTACCACAACCTCTTCAAGGCCAATTGTCACGCGATCGAGTAGTTTCGCGAAAGTGGATAGTACCGCCATCTACGATGCGTCATCGCTTAAGAATGTTTCGCTCTCATCGCGTACAATGTCCCGAGAGGAATCCAGCCAAAGGGTCGCCAAAAAGGCTCGATCTGGAAGAGAGGCAGAGAGTATCAAGTTCTACAGCGATGATACCTTTGATCCAGAGTTCACCTTGAGCACTTCCGAGTGTAATCTACTGGACCTCCCGGACGTGATCGTCGCGAGAATGGCCGAGTTCCTGACCAAGACAGAACGAGCACTTGCTGCCGTAGCCATGACTGCCCCGGCGCACTCTTGGCGCCACTCCAAGTATCTAAAACCACCCTCGAGTGCTAGCAAAATCATTGTCGCAACGAAGCCACTGATGGAAATTGATGTTGCAGTGCAGCAACCGAAATGGCCGGAGAAGCTGGCCCTGGAGAATTCTTACCAGTGGGACATCGTAGATTTCGAGGATATAGATAAGAGTGTTGCTGCGAAGCTGACTGATGAAGACATTGGTGGGGTTTTGGTGTGTATAGATGCCGTGAACACCATCAAGAAATTGAAGCTCAGAGGATGCTACCACATTGATGGGCACGGATTGGAGCCTCTCCGAGGCTCCACTGTACTTGAATCAATCGATCTCAGCCTTGTAGGCGCTGACAATGGAGTGGACTCAAGCAACGAAAGCCCAGACGTATTCCCACCTCCTGATATCTCTTTTGATTCAGTCGCATCGATTCTCGAGAGCATCATCGACAATGACGAGAGCTCTTTGAAGCACATACAGCTCCCAAAGAAGTGGCGAATGGAGCAGGGCGGCTCACTCGCTCGATTCCTTTCCAAGTACAATCAGATGCTTGATGGCCGCCATCAAACTTGCTGCTACCGAGGGACTGAATTAGGTTGCAACGACCCACCATGTGGAAAGACATGCAACGCTTTCGTTCCAGAAGGCGGACATTTTTGTGGCATCCAACAGTTTACATGTTATCAATGCAACAACTGGTACTGTTTAGAGCACATATTCATATACGAGGAAGTGTGTGAAATGTGTGAGAAGATCTACTGCATGGATTGCAACCGAGTGGCCACATGCAAGAAATGTTCTCGAACTTCATGCCGTATGTGTACGAATATTGAACAGTGCGAAGTCTGTGAGAGGGATCTTTGCGGCGATTGTGCTCAAGTTTGCTGGTGTGACTGCTGTGGCAAGAGAACCTGTGCAGATTGCTGCCCGTTCCTTTTCTGTGAGCATGGTGATTGTAGTGAGGGAAATTGCATAGATTGCTCTGAACGCTCTGCTTCCTCTGATGAATGCGATAACTGTGATCAGGTGAAATTCTGCAGATCTTGCGACTCAGCTTTTTGTCCGGATCATCTGGTAGGAAAGCTTAGCTGCCGTGAGGAGAATTCTTTCAGCTGTGGTGATTGTGAAATGAGATGCATTTCGATGGTGAAGCAAAGGAATTCATTGATTCTTGACCAGTTCCACGCCTGGGGAGAACAGTTCCAATATTCCTTTCGGAATGTGAGTGAAATGTTTAATACTCACTTGCAGAGTCATGATCTCAACGAGCTGATGGACGAACAACGGAGAATGAAATATTGGTGGGAGCACCTCCTGAGTAAGTCAACAGCTGAACAGAGGCAGGGAGCAGTTTTGGTCAGCAAAATGTTCTTGGTGTGAGCCAGTAGCCAGACTGAGCGCGTTCTTGATCTTTGGATAGATTCGGATTTGCAATGCATAAGTGAGAATGATAAACAACTCCATTACGATGTTATCCTGCTGTTTTGTTCCCTGCAATTCCAATTGATTTTGCACATGGAAACATGGTATCATGCATATTGTCACACCCACAATGAAGATATTAACACAAAATACCACAGCATGAAGCTAAGCATACATTTTATTATGAACACGAATCTATCTTCGTCTTCAACCTATCAACCATTTCTTCTCTCAATGATTCCGTCCGACCTTTACCTTAAACGGATCCTCGAACCTATACTCGATTTTCCCATAATCGATGCCCATCCCGTCCGGCCTCAAAAACTCATTGAACATTTTGTGCATCTTTCCGCTCTCAACGAATTGGCACAGGTGTTGCTCGGTCCTCTTGTTGACCACGTCAATACCGAATACGTCGTAGAACATCTCGGGGGTGCGCACGCCGCCGAGGCCATACCGCGCCTCCTCGCTGTGGTCCCACCTATCCGGTGCGATTTCCGGGTTCATGTGTACGATTCCCAACAGCCGGAACATGGCCTTGACGCCGGCGCCGGCGTACTGGTTCGAATTCTCCCAGTAGTGGGGCACCCTGTTCCGCTTCTTGGCGTTCTTTCCCTCGGCATAATGGTGGAAGCACACGCTCCGCTCCGGGGCGTAGAAGTCGTACCCTATCGTGAATCCCCGAATGCCTATGGACATCTCCTCGCCCTGGAAGATCATGGGCTGGTAGAAGTCGTAGGGCACGTTGACGACGAAGTGTCCCCTGCTGAAACTGTAGCCCGCGGCCCAGTAGGGCTGGAGCATGGACACGCCTCGTATCCGCGGCTGGGCCTCCGGCTGACTGCCGTGTCGGAGGTACTTGTTGTCCTGTCCCTGCTCGTAGTCGGTGTTGCACATGATCGGCCGCGTGTCGCGTAGGCTGTCGCCGTTCGCGTCAATCGATCCCTCGATGTCGGTGAGGTAGGTAGAGAGGACGGCCATTTCGTTCTTGGTCGCCTCCTCCTGCCCGATGATGTCCTCGTCCCACCCCCGCGTGAACGTGACGTGGGCGTCGCTCTGCATGTAGTAGTACTCCCCCCTGTACATCCTGTGCCCCAAGTGCCTCGCGAAGACCGGCCCGATCGAGAGCGGCGCGTCCACCTGAAACACGTCCAGCTGGCTCTTGTACTTGCACAGCTCCTGCTCCCGATCCTCGCTGCAGGGTTTGTAGGGTGCGTCGCACGGCCCGTCCTCCCCCTCGACGATCTGGTCCACCACGCCGACGCGCACGCGATGGGGGTGCGTGGCCCGCTTGAATATCGAGGTGACCGTGTCCCGACACTGCCAGTCGCGATACGAGGCGATGGCGACGAATATGGTCCGCTCCGAAACTGGGCACTCGTCGCCGCGCGCGCGATTCCCGGACGCGTCGGGCTGGGCGCAGCTCCCGATGCGCATGGCCAGGTCGCGGGTCATCAATTTGTTCTGGTGGATCCTCGTTGGGTCTTCCACCCAGAAGCGCGGCACCATCATCGTCACGTCCGGATGGCCCTTGGCCTTGTGTCCGGGATGAATGACCTCTTCCAGGTTGCCGTCCTCGTCGCGGATGGAAACCGGCCACCGCGCCTCGGGGACCGGATCGCCGTCATTGCCGCCCGACCCCTCCTCCTCGAAATCGTCCGCCTCGCCGTGACCATCGTCTTCGGCCTCGTCGTCGCCGTCGTCGGTCCCAGCGTCGGATATCCCGCTCTTCGACAGGTTGATGGTTCCCCCCACCGCCAGCGGCCGCGACGGCGCGCTCCCGCCGCCGGAGGAGAGGCGACGGAGCCACGATCGTCGACGGCGATTCGGCGAGGGAAGGTGCCACGCAGTCTCGGCGAGGGCAAAAACATACAGGCACAGAACGGAGGCGATGAGGACCAGGCCTAGTCGGCTGTTGTTGCCGCCCCCCGACGAGGGCGGGCCGCCGGAGGAGGCCGGTCTCGGCGGGGCCATCGTCGCAAGTGTAGGTAGTGGGGCTTGAGGCTTACTTGAGTGGGGTGCGACGGAGGAAATAAATTTTTATCTACCTATATTTTTTGCCATACTTCATAAGCTGAACTTTACTTTTCAAAAGTTTAAATTGTGAATTTTGATTTTCAAACTATTCTACTAGTTCGTACATACTAGCGCTTTGTTCATACGAGCTTTTTGTACCTAAATTAAGAAATTGGGTCATTGGTCTATTTTAAGAAATATCCCGTAAGAGAAATTGCATATTTGCTAGAAATTGCAACTAGTAAAAGTATTAATTTAGACGATGACAAAATTTTAAGTTTTGAAAGTATTTATCGCCTGTAAAATATCATACAACTTAATTAGCGAAAAGCATCGCCGGGACGCGGCTAACCGGACGCGGGATGGACGATGGACCGAGGACCGACGTGAGGACGATCTATCTCGCCCGCCTCTCGCCCGACAATGGAATGTAGGGCCGACGACGTAGCTGCCGTTGCTGGACGCAAGCTGGACGCGATGGACGAGGGCGAATGCAGTGCCCTCGGTGTCGGCCGCCGGCTACGGCGCGGCGTTGCATGGGGGGCAGCACTGTTTTCAATCGGCATGAAGATGACGCCCCATGACAGTCGCCGGGCGCAGGCGCGCGCCGAGACGGCGGCTGAGTGGATGATAGACTCAGACGAACGCCGCCATGCCGCGGCCGCGATCCGCGGCGTCTTTCTCGCCTCCGTGGTCGTGCACGTTCGATAGTTTGCGACGGCGGGGGGTGAACGACGAGGGGGGGGTGGGTACGATAGGTAGGTCGTTAGAGACTGTTAGGCGGGTCCAATTTAATCATATTAAAATACTGTTATTACCCCCCCCCCTGACAGCCCATTTTGGGCAACTTCGTGTCCCAGTGGACATATTTGTCCCTGTCACGTGTTCCACTAACAAAACGTGTTCGGTCACGTATGACAATACGTGACTGACACATGTGATCACGAACGTTCGCTTTGTCATTGTGACACGTCAGTCGGTCACACGATTGAGACGCGCGATCAACCGTCATCTAGCAGCTGTAGCGACTGGGACAAAATCTACAGGGACACCAACTTGTACCCCCCCCCCCCCCCCCGGACATGGTCAACAATAACAGTATTAATATGATTAAGTTGGACCCGCCTTAGAGCACGGATTTATTATCAGAGAGTTCGAGGTGCTGTGTGCTGGCAATGGCCAGAAAGGTATCGTACCTAGGTATGGCAGGTACATACATACCTACCATCCATACCTCTAGAGCACAAATAACTATCTCTAAAAACTGCTTCTTGGAACCTACCCTGTCATGCACTTCCTGCGCTATTGTCGCAACAGATGCTTTAGCTTGAGGCCTATTGAGGCTTGAGCTCTGATCCACACAATACCACTTGATATGACAGTGCTGGTAATGTGGCTTGAAAATGAAGGGTTGAACTGCTCCGTTGCGAACGAGTTGGTGCTTGTTCATCATTATCGAGACCGAGGCGCCCCGTCCCCCTCTGCTGAGCACTCTTTCATTATTTGTTGCCAGGTAATGGTAATGGATCAACATCTATTGTATTATCTACAAGTTATGATCATGGAATCGGCTGCAATCTGCAATCCATGATAATTGCACCATGTTGATGTTGCTCGGTGTTTATCGCATTGATATTGTACCTGGTCCTGGTGCTGGTACATCAAACATGCTCATGACATAAGAATGATGCTGTCTTTCAACAAACGCTGTGAAAACAGGCACATTGTGCCTGTCTTTTCATTTGCAATGGCCCAGTGAGTAGGGCTTTGTGACTCTACTACGACAACAAAGTCAACGATTTTACTCTAATTCGAATGTTCCCGTTTACCAAACAAATGAGCTGGAAGCCCCGTTCTGTTGGGTGGAGCGCAAATCAACCCCAACCCCAGTGATTCAAATTCAAATCCCATGCCAAAAAATTTGGACCCAAACCAGAATCCAGCTGAGTGCAATGGATTGGCGCCTGCAGTGTCCCAGAAGTATGGTTTTGTCTATTCTCGCTTTTACTTTTACGTTCGATTGACTGTTTCCTGCCTACTGCCTAGGTAGGGTGTAGGGCAATATTTAGGTAATATTTTGACTATGACTTTGGGCCATAGCATCTTCCCATGTTGGTAGCGTAGTTGGTCGAATCAACTCGCAAACTCATTTGCAAATCTATCTATCATTTATGAACAGATGTAAATGCTATGGTGTGTGTTGGGGCCCTGACCCGATACCTCACCCCGCTTGAGTCTCAAGTATTGCTCTATGACTCGAGCCATCAAATGGACAGCCATGTCTGTCCGATAAAGAAACAATTACTCATTTGGAATTATTGTCGAGGACGAGCTTGATCAAGTCGGAAGATGACTTCAAACACGACTGCCACTGATGTCGGAGGGTACCTACCATCAGTAGGTAGGTCGCCTGTAGCCGCAGACAAAAGCCTGCGTAGGCGATGGCCCACTCATTTGCGTATCAGTCCCACAATACGCTCATGCAGCGGATGAACGGAAATTGTGGGCAAGTAAGAAGACTCCAGATGTCACATTCCAATGACAAATCTGGCGGGAATTCACGTGCGATCCTGTAGAATAATATTAATTCCACAAAGATCGCAGACATGGCGAATCCAAAAGAGCGGCGGCGACATCAGAGCCGCTGCCGCCGGGCCTTTCTGGCCGCCATGGCCACATCTCATGGCCTCATTTTCTTCTCCATTCGACTCTCGTAGGACGCCCAATAGACGTCCCCGGAAGTGATAGCAGGTCCTCAAGGTTTGATACCTCACCCCGCTTGAGTCTCAAGTATTGCTCTATGACTCAAGTCATCACATGGACAGCCATGTCCGATAAAGAATCAATTACTCATTCGGAATTATTGTTGAGGACGAGCTTGATCAAGTCGGAAGATGACTTCAAACACGACTGCCACTGATGTCGGAGGGTACCATCAGTAGGTAGGCACCAGGGCTTGCCAAGGGAGGGTGGGTGGGCAAAAAAATCTCTTACAAAACCGATGCCAATGTTCATTCAAACAATTGCCGCCATTGAGATTGGCATCGCGATCACAAAGAGAAATGGCAATACGCGTCGCTTACGTCTCCAGCGTGCTTGGAACATGACCTCGCGTGCTTTGACACCTCGCGTGCTCCAAACGGGCTGCTTCGATCCATCAGTGTTCGCGTCTCTGTCGATAGAGTTCGCATTTTGCGTTTTTGAGTCGAGTCGGCCACGCACCACCATGTTGAGACAGTCGTCCCAAATTGGTAGCGTAGTTGGTCGAATCAACTCGCAAACTCATTTGCAAATCTATCTATCATTTATGAACAGATGTAAATGCTATGGTGTGTGTTGGGGCCCTGACCCGATACCTCACCCCGCTTGAGTCTCAAGTATTGCTCTATGACTCGAGCAATCCAATGGACAGCCATGTCCGATAAAGAATCAATTACTCATTCGGAATTATTGCCGAGGACGAGCTTGATCAAGTCGGAAGATGACTTCGAGCACAACTGCCACTGATGTCGGAGGGTACCATCAGTAGGTAGGCACCACCACCCCACTTTCCAGCATCACATATCCCTATGTCCTCTGGGGTCTCTCGTAGGATACTACACTTTCCAAATCAATAGAGATTTGCCCCGTCACCCGGGGGATTCCCCACCTGCACCGGGGGATCCACCGGCCTTCGGGAGGGATTTTCTATCAATTCCTTTTGTACGATGTACGGGATGTACGTAGGAATTCAAACGATAAGCGGAGTTTGAAAATTTTGAAATCACTTTGGATCACGAACGTAAATCACGTGAGTGAATTCGATGAATCGTTCATTCGTGATTTCAAAATTTTGAAACTCCGCTCGTCGTTTGAATTCCTACGTACATCGTACGAAAGGAATTGATAGAAAATCCCTCCCGAAGGCCGGTGGATCCCCCCGTGCAGGTGGGGAATCCCCCGCGTGACGGGAAAAATCTCAATTGATTAGGAAAGTGTAGTACCTTGAGCCCACGGGCTCCTCGTAGAGACCTCCTTCAGCAACACTGAGACGGTTGTTTCAGCGTCTCTTTCATGTTCCTAATCTCCAAATAGAGATGGATCATCGTTCGAGTGACAGACCTCTTGCTCTTGCCATTGGCCCTATCAGTCGACCATCTCGCCTGAAGTTCAATGAGGTGTGGAGGGACTCCCATGTTTGTAAAACGGGTGGCAAAGAGCCGCCGTCCAGACCTCTGAACACCACAATCACTCCATACGTTGCACTCTGGATCAATCAGGGTTGTCGTTGCCTGAATTATTTCCAGCTTTGAGAAAAGATTCTCTTTGTAGTCACTGGCTTTGGCTCGGGTCCTGTCTGGGCTTTGAAATGCCCATCCCTCATAGATTCCCTCCCAAGCCAGTCTACGAATGAATCCCTGTGTCCATGTGAAGAATGTTATCCCTGAATCTGTAGTACCTACCCGCAATTGGAATCATGTAACATCCTGCGATCCCATCATGAGATTAAACTGGCCCACAATAGGCCAAGCAACAGCACTGAAGTCCTCGCCCACTTCACAGAGAACTCCACGTCATGTCTAAGCGCTGAGAGGTCAGTCCAGACTGCCTCATATCCAGGCATTCCTCCTAAGCAAGTGATGAGGAGAAACATAAATCTTGGTATTCGCGTTGGTACATATCCAACAGATGTAGCACAACCTGAATGGTGTACGCTCTATCCTGTCTAACAATGTCTCCCATGCATGCGCAACATCCCAATGTGAAGTGTTGATACCATCTGCCTTCGCTTGGGTTTAGAGTTGCAACATACCTCCCGGTCGATGAGGAGGAGAGAGTGATATCTTCACCAGACTCAGGGGACACATCCCAAAGGATTGTATAAGTTCCTCTGATCTGCCTGGCAGTATTATATTGTACTGTCTCCCTTCCTCGCCCCTTCCTAGTTGACCGGAACAATACCATTATGGCTTGTAGTATTCCCAAGTATTGATCCAGTCCAAAGGGGCCAAGGCGAGGCAGAGGGTGAGTATCGTAATGTCAAGACACGCAGCATAGTCGATGATATTGTTCACCTCCCTAACATGTTTTGCCACAGTTTTTGAGGAGCAAGACCAGAATGCATCCAAGGTAGCCCGTATGAAAAGGGCTCCGAAAGCCTCACCTTCAGCATATCCTGGTTTTAGATCTCTACCCCTATTATTCTGACTCTGACAGTTAGGGCACTGGAAGGCTGAGCATAGATGGTCACCCAGCCTGGCCTTCCTGAAACGAATCTTGTCTTCATCTTCCGCAAGCGAAGCACCATTGAAATCACGGGGAATGGCAGTCTCGAACCAATCAAGGTCATGGGGAATGAAGCAATCCGCGCACCACGTGCTGCGACAGCTCCTCGATTGCCCACATGTCGCGCCATAGTTTGCGCAAATAACGCCCAACTTGTATGTGACTCGTTTTTGACAATTCATGCAGGGCATGACCCATTTCCACCACCGCCTCTCGTTTTTGTCTGACCAACCAGGGCCCAGATTCCCTGCGTCTGAGAGGGAAAGAGATTCCGACCACCAGTGGTTCGAACATATCATGAGGCCAGAATTGTCCAGGTTCAAGATAAATCCAAAAATCAACTTCCTTCTGGAACTGAGTCCGCCATTCCTCATAAAAACACAGTCTTGGACAAAGAAACACATGTGCAACATCATGATAATGTTTCAACCGAGATTCAGCCAGCTCTTCAAGTGCAATGGGCACAGCTGTTGGAGGGGGTGCCCACAAATGAACCCCTGGGCAATGTCCCTCGGTGAATCATCCTTCCGGTGTCAAAGGTGGTACATAGTCACTTCCCATCCACATCTTACACCAGCTGTCGAGTAGCACAGGCTGTTGATCAAAAGCTCCTTTGTGAAGTGGAAAGGATAGACAAATATCATATCCCAGAGCAACCCCTGCTTCTTGGTTGCCTCTCGATATTCCATCAATTCCCGTGGCTATCATTTGATCTCCTGGCGCATGTCGAATCTCAAGCCACAACTCGTGCCTCATGCATTCAGTTTTCAATTCCAAAACAATTTTGAAAACATGATCTGCGTTTGACATTCCTTTTGTCCACACGACTGACCAGCATGAATTATCTGTGAAGAACCATATTTCACACCCATCATGCTTTCCAGCTCTTATCGCTTGTAATAAATGATTCACTTGGGCCTGGGCCTCTCTGAGGTTCAATCCTCCATCTGCGAATTGAGACAACCAAAGACCATGAGAATCTTCAAAGTGATTGTCAGGGTATTGTGTTCCTCCACCAAATCCTTCTGCTGAGGCATCAAACGCGCCATATCTGATCTTCGATTTGTCAGTTGGTCTGATAGGGACTGCCATTGGCTCTTCAGTTTGGAGCATGTCCAGTAGGGCCTGTGCATGCTTTACCAACTCGTCAGAGATCCGAGTCTGAGAGGATATCCTTCTGCTGCCTCTCGACGTGTGGCATTCCTTGTCTCTAGGGCTTTGGCTGCTAACATCCGATCTGCCAGCCGCCACCCATCCGAGTTTCTGTCTCCTCAAAATGCCTCGAGTGCGTTGAAAACCTCCGTTATATGGACCCCAAGGCCCGCCACATGACGAAGTTCAGCTGTGTCGATGTGACTTCCCAGGCTGGCTTTTCCTGTGTCGATGTGACTTTCCAGGCTGGCTTTTCTCACTATCCACTTGAGACCGTCCCGTAATCGAGTCAATTTCTTTACAGTGGTTGATTTGAGCAGAAATGGGGAACTGGTGTGGATCATTGATCCAATCCAAGCACCTGGGTTGAGTGAGACTGGACGATACTTCTTGTCCTCAGCTTGGTTGCCTCGAGTGTTCATCTGAGACTTCAGCTGTTGACATGATCTTGTCGTCAGTCTCTCTCCTCTTCCCGCTACATGAATATCATCCACAAACGAAGCTTCAACACAACACATGACATCTTGCCATCCTCCCGCAACAATAGTACCCGTGGAAGTGAGGGATCCCTGTTATCCAAGCATGGTAGATTCAAGTACACTTCCTTCCAATGGAAGGCATTGTTTGTATCCTCTCTGTCTCCTTTACACTGCTCCAGGATTCTTCGCTCTCCTTGGCAGGCCATTACTGGAGACGGACATGCTCCAAACATTAGACATGTTGCTCTGAACCATTCCTCCTCCTCCTTTGCTCCAGGCGCATTATTTGTATGAATGACTTTAATGCCAAACAAAGGTCGCTCCTTGACAGGGATTCAAAAATTGTTGAAATGTTTTCCGACATCTATGTCGCCTTGATACGACTTAATGAATTTCGTTACATCTTGGGTGTAATCCTCGACAGGGCTACCTTGGTCAAGGTATTTCCGCACTGTCGTGGACAACCAGCATTTCACCACCTGATCCTCCGCTTTTCTAAAGGTTGGTAGCATAAATCCAGGTGCCCAAAGCGTGGCATTGAGTCCACTGCTTTTGCAATCCCAAACGCACCTAACATCCAGCACAATCCCATCCTCAACCAGTTTATCCACAAGGAATTGTGGGGTTCTCAACTTGACAAATTTCTTTGCTTCAATAAACCCCTGAAAACGCAACGCAAAGATTTTTCGTCAAGCTAGGAGTTTGGCTTCCCGAGATGATGCAGGTATGTTCTTGGGGTAACCCCTATGGGCTTTATCTGTGTGCCAAAAGGGCACCCCATCCCTCATTTCTGTGTGCCACTCGTCTCCAAATTTCCAGAAGAATAGGTGACTTCCTCTAGGCCATGAGAAAATAAGTACAGGCCTCTGCTCGTTCCAAGCAGTCATAAATTGCCTCAACATCTTCCTTTGTATGCTTGTGAGTGGCTAACCATTCGTATGCCGATTGATGTTGGGAGATTTTCCACCAGTGGAGAGCCAGCTTTCACATCCTTTGCCAAGCCTCCCTAACTTCAAGTGTCTCATCAGGCTTGGCCCGGGCTGAAAGGTCATCCTCAGCATCATCTGCTTGAGCTGCCTTCACACGTCTGCCTGCCTGTTTCTCCAATGGGGTGAATGGGACATCCTTCATTAGACCCACAGACCCTAATGAAAGGTGTCCCGGTTCCTCTCGCCCTGTCCTCCGCAACACCGTGTCCCCTGCAGTGAATGCCAATGATCTAAGCATCTTGGCTGGGGGGGCTCGTAGCCTCCGGGCTAGAACCTGCCGATCAAAGTTGGTCCATCTGCGTGATTCCAGCTTTCCCTTGCAGTCCCACATTGAAGAATGCATCTCATGGTGAGCAGCGGGGCGTATTATCTTTCTCCATTGTGATTGTGCCCTTACGCTCTTGACCCAGACCCATATTGGTAGATCAGAATGCTTCAGTCGTCCTAGGCCTAGGTCTGGACCCCGCTCATTAGCATCGTAAACTGGAACTGCTTCACTCAAATGTCTAGGTCGTGCAAAACCCTTGGCGCCTATTGGAAGATTCACTCCCTTTTGTTCAGGTTCAAGTGCCAATAACTCGCCCTCCGGTGGACCCAGAGTTGAAGTGGGCGTGAGTATTGTGACGCCATCATTATAGAATCTTTTGTTTGCTCTTCCTCGAGTCTCGACACATGTATAAACCATCTGGTGGCCCTTGTCACCCCTCCAAGTTCATGATGGTGAATATGGACCACTATGCTCTTATACCCTTCCTTCAATCTTATTAAACTGGTGCCAGAAATGGGCAAGGCTCTTTGATTAAAACCCCACGTCGATGGTAGTGCAATGATGGCGATGAGGGGGTTCCATTGTTTCACAAAATCCACCACCTCGAGGTAGTCAGCTTCTGTGGAGGTGGTCACCAAGAATATTCCATCCCACATCTCTGAGGGAAGGGCGAGTCGGACTTTACTCACAGATAGCGCCTTTGGTCGTTTGAAAAGGTCGCTAATTGGGTGATTATCTAACCCCTTGTAAATAATAACCTCGACTCGCCCTGCCCATGCTGCTGCAGCCTCTGCCCACCCCATGGCATCATTCCCCAGAATACAAAATCCTATATGCTCCCTGCCTCCTCGACCAAGTGGCCTACTGCTCTGTATCTTTAGGAAAGACCTAGCGGCAGATGCC
>JALLBE010000091.1:0-34969 GCA_036939795.1 Thalassiosira mediterranea
GCCCTCCATTGTTGCCATGGGTATGTGTGGCAACAATGATGAGCTTTGGAGAGGGGAGAGGGTTCTGAGGCTTGCTTGGCAGGCATCAGTACCATTCATATCGCTGAAACACTGTCCAAGCAACATATGTCATAGAATTGATAAAGGGGGAGATTATGAACTAGCCATGGGAAAGTTTTGTGGAAAGGATGAATTGAAGGGAAGAAGCATCATGATTGAACTAGATATTGCCTTCATGTAAGACATCATTTGTTCCCGTTACTTGTATCCTACCCACACTAATGTATCTGAATATTTGTGTTTGTGCGATATGGAGGTTTACTCTTCTGTTGCTGTGAAGCCTCAAAACTGAGAAGGGACCTTGGTATTGTGATTGTGACAAGTGCTGATTCTTCCTTTTTGTCCCTACTGAGCTATCAGTCCAGTATGGAGGCTGACATTTCCCTGTTGTTGAATCCCCTCCCTTGATCAGCCACTATTTGAAGATCACAACATGGGACATCTTTAGTACTCATGGTAAAAGATGTACTTGCCATGCTGAGTGGTGCTCTCGAAGGAGCCCTTGTCATCATTAGGAAGACTTCCATAGGGATGTGAAGTCTCGCCGCTCTTGCATCCATCTGTCCAAGGCAGAATGGAATATTAGGGCCACTAATAAGTACAAAGGTGGTTGTCAGAAGATCATACCTTGGACCAAGCATCGTACCACCCTATCAAAACACTACATCCACTTACCCAGCCTCTTCCACTGCAACAACTCCAGCCAGGGTGTAGAGATCAGTGTAGGAAATATCAGGGTGCTTTGCCTGAGCACAAGGACAGAGCAGCAACAAAATAACAGCCAACTATGACTATGTATTAGATGTATCGTTCTTGCCATATCTCAAACTTGCCACCAATATTCAACCAAGAACGAAATTTCATACCTCCATGGGTTTGATGGCCTTCCTCCTCGACAAGGGTGGAATCCATGGTGCGCTCGTCGACAAATTGCTTGCGATCGGCGGCATGTTGCAGTTCCTGTGCTGCTTGAGGATGTTGGCGGTGGTGCCGGGTAGCTGTTTGAAGAGTAGTTGCTCCAAAGTTGTTGGGGCACGACAAGGTGCATCAATCCGAGGTTGTTCCCCTCGACGCGGTGCGATTTAGCACACGAGATGAAATGGGGATAGATTCGGAGAAGCTCGGCCATGGTAGGTCGCCCCTCAATGGCGCGGGGCTTGGCCTGGGGAAGGCCGCCCACATATCTTCGAGGGAGGTAGGTCGCGCCGCCATGATGATGGTAGCAGTGGGTCGGCAAGATGAAGACGATGCCGGTGGGTTATCTCAGCGGTCTTCCTAGGTCCTAGGCCTAGGTCCGTAGGGGCTTCCCGCCAGTTTTCCAACAATAATGGCGAGCCCAGCATTCGCACCCCAGATTGCCTCATGCGTCCACCGTTCGATCCACCTGAGCTGTCCTCCTTGGAGTAGGTACCGGGTACCGGCGCAGTGTCACACCAACTGAGAGGCAGAGTCTGACTCGTAGGTCCTACAGCATGGTAAAGGAATCTCAAATCTCAATGTCACTGCTACCACACCACCGTGCCTCTCTTCATCATCCTCAATGAGGTTGGCGATCGAGCTCTTCACGGCAGCCACATCCACCTTTGCATCCGTGACAGCGGGGGAGAGGCCAAGGGCGAGGATGGTCCTGGCCGCGATGGCAGGGGCAGTGTGTTGGCTTCCAAGGCTGGCAGCGGAGGAGAGCATGGTGTCGATCAAAATTGGAGTCTTCTCTTTTTGTAAACACGGGTTGGATGTTTTGACATAATGTTACTGAATCCCCCGGGATGTTCTCGGCGTTGACCACCAACTGCACGGTCCCTTCACTTCACCACTCCTCGCATCATTCTCCCAACAAGCCACACCCAAAGGCATCAAAACTAGATAGATAGAGAGAGAGAAACGTAAGTACCATTACTTTGCTCACGTGTGACTACAGCTTGGTCCCATCGGCACTCCTCACATCGGCCTCCCAATCCCAACATGCATTCCAATGAAAGCCTTTGAGATGGTGACGGCTGCCAAGTCCCACCATCAGAAGCGCATCTGCTGTTTCGAGGCCGCCATGGCCACTGGCAGACGAATCGACCAAACTCACCCATCCAAGTCCACTGCCGCGTATCTTGGAGTCCGCTACTGCGAGGTGGGGGTTTGATATTGACCTTGGTTCGACTCGCACCTCAGTGAAGTTAAAATCCGTTGAAGATGAGAGAGGGGGACATCAAGTTTGAGCTGAGAATGAAAGGGTCCAGATGGAATGGAAGGGACCACATATGATCGGGCTCTGATTCCATCCGTGTCCATATCTGTCGCATCTGGTCCGAAAAAAGCGTCTTTTGGTGGGATCGGGTCCCCATGTGGTCCCCTTCTGGCCCCCTTAAGAGCCCATTTAGAATGTAATTGGGCCCCTTTGGACAGTATCTGGTCCCATGCCGTGCTTGTGATATCTGATCCGTCTTGAACCGTGAGACCGTGAGAAGACCTCTAGATTTCAACTTTTGAAACCTTCGGTTGATTTTATTAGTTTTTGAAAGAGATAATCATTTTTAAACTTTGAAATGTTGATATTTGGAAACCGTGTGTTGTAGAAGGTTAACCTTTTTTTGTGGGAAAATACCATAGTTTTATTTATCCACAGACATTTTAGCAGGTAGATAGGTACTATTTGCGAATAGTGTGTGAAAATGCCTTCGCATGAACGCTCGTTTCCATGTTTGGTACAAATCTACATACGTGGGGCAAGGCGGGGCGGACCAACGATAGATGTCATCACGAACAGATGTCATCATATTTGTCGTATCATATGAAAGAAAGTAGTGGTGTCGATCTCTATCAATTCCATCATAGAAGAAATATGTAATGACATCAATTTCGTTCATGTCATAGGTCATAGGTAATAGTCGCTATCTTTTAATAGATTCTATTTTCAAGAATTATCCAGTATTTCAGGTACCTTCTATCTTTCATTCAACAACGGGTTCAACTCATGACATCAATATTTATTTGTCCGGATAAATAAGTACCGTTTCGACATTGAAACTCAGCGCTGCCTACATATAAAAGATAAATACATAGAGTGCTCACTGAAAATACTGTGACTCATACATCACATGAACATGTCGTAGATGACATCATAAAATTTCTCTCGAGCGACAAAAGCAGATCCTTTGCAGATTCTCACACTTTTTTCTCATCACAGAAAACTGGAGGCTGAATCTGAATTCTGGAAGCAACATCTTCGAAGCTGCTCCGAATACATTCGACATGGATCTGCCTTTGCTATGAAGTGATGGCTGGACGCGGCGCGGGGCGCGGGCGGGCGGGCGAAGGAGTTTCGTCTTTCGTCGAAGTCAGAAGGAAGAAGGACTCATTAATTTCACCATGGAATTGATGGAATCTGCATCCGGTCGTAACCGTGCTTCGGTCTCCCTCAAGGCCGATGGGGAGCAACAGAGCCGTCGTTATTCCTCGCCTCCTCCTGAGGCACGCGTGTGCGGAAGGAAGCAATGTGACTCGCCTCCGCCTCCTCCACACCACTTCGATAGAAGCGGCACCATCGGAAGTGAGCCCGCCGCAGATCGGATACTCCTCGAGATCAACTCTGGTCGATCCATCCTGAACTCCAAGCCCAAGGCCATCATTGGTACCGACCTTCATCGGAAGACTCCTCGCGAAGAATTCAACCTCGGGTTCGAAAATCTTCGTAGCGTCCGCCCTCGCATCGACGATGCCGGCCCCAGCGTAATATCTCCATTCTCTCCTCAAGTTCCTTCGATCGCCAGTTCAGTGGGAAGACAGGGCGACGACGAAAGCGGCGATGAGGTAGACCAAGACATGCCGGTCTTACCGTTAATACTTCCCATCAGGCTCGCCATGAGAACTAGCACCTTTTGGCAGCCTCTACCAGCTTTACCCACCATGCCAGATAGCTTGCCGAACAACCTATTCATACCTATCGAGCCATATCACACTGACGATAGTGATGGTGACGAGTGAGAGCTAGTACACGGTCCCATTCAGGCCAGAGAGATTCTCTTTGGCGCTGGAGCTTCACCCAACTGTCCAAATGAAGACTTGTATCATTCAATTCATCCTCAGAGTTCTCTCCTATTCTGCCTCGCTTTTGTGACGTTACAACCAAAATTACCTCACTTTTGCCGGTCAAGCGCACAAACGCTGGAGACAACGCAAGCATTTCTGTATCAAAGCCTCCGGGGTAAAGGCAAGCTCACACGGTCGATATTAAAGTAGATGTCCAATTATGTAAAAGTGTGCGCAGTACGAACGATATAGTTCAAAGTTGTCCTACGAGCAAAAAGCTTGAGTTGTGTGTCACGCTGCGTAGTAATATATTAATCCAGGTCACACGCGTACCATAAGCATGCAAAACAGAGCTTGCGATTGGTCTTCACGTAGTATTTTGCATTTCTCTGTCACAAGTGAACGTGATCAGAAGACTATTTTTGGTGTTGGATCGACTGTACACCGAGCGTGGGGTCGTCCAGGAGTCTTCAGAGGGAAACGGAGTCTAGAGGAACATCAATAACAACTGATTCGCGTATCGTACTACGATAGGCTCTCTCTAGAGAGATATGAATATGTACACTCTAAGCTCTAAGGCGCAGCCCTTCGGCATTGTCTGCATCGTTTCTGACCATTGTCTGTATGCATCGTTTCTAGATTTTGAAAAAGTGAAAGTTTCATTTTCACCGACAGGGGTGCCTAGTTCGAGTTCTCTCGACCACCACCAACAACAAGTTGACTCGAACTGAACGACCGCAGCGCGCACGCGTAGGTCCAATGTACCAGGCCTCACACCATAGGTCGCACACACCCGACTGCCGCTGCTTGGGTCCAGTCAAGTTTGAGAAAGTACAATGGTTGCAGTCACTACGTTCACCGTAGCTTATCTATTTCTTGTCCAGTGTTCATTGGCGCTCGGTGCGATCAGACCGATGGCACCAGCTAGCAGGTTCGTTGGTTTTCGATACGAGCTAACGCCTACGCCTACAGACAGAGATACCAAGGAAGCAATCAGAGGTGAGAAAGAGCTGACTTGTTACGTTAGTTGAGCCATATTAATTCCATGCATCCCATATGAAAAACCCTTTGGTCCATCAATCGAAATTGCCAAAGACAAGGCCGACGATCTGTTTTGTTTCGGCTGGGTCCAAGATTCTCCTAGAAACACCATTGTCGGTGAGGTCAGGTGCAAGAAATCGGCTGGTGCCGAGATGAAATCCTATTTGGAAGCTTTGGCGGCCCATGAATCACAGCATGACTCGACTGGACATTATTCAAATGAAAATGGTATCAATGCGAATCACATCACATTTCGCGATTACAGTGATTCCATTATCCGTCTTCATTTCTCAAACTTCAAGATTCTGACGCAAGGAAGAAACACCTGCTTCAGGGATCAGCCCCATAAGTGCGATCATTTATACTTTGAAGGTGAAGATGGTACACCTTATCGAGACAGATAGGAGAAGCACTGAGATTACTCATGTGTTCTTGGGTGCCGTACTTTGTTCAAATATGATGGAACCACATGCTGGAACAAGCAATCTATGGGAACAAGGCAATGAGTTCGACAACGATGCCAGTACGTAACGATAAAAGATTCCAATATTCAAAGCTACAGGATGTGGACTTTCGTTTAATAGCTGCCATATATTTCCATGCTTCTCAAACATGCCCGTCTCAGGTAATGTATTGAAACGTATGCTACAAGCATCAGTTGATAGAAATGACGGCCTATGGTAACATGTGCTTGCACTGACCCTTCCTACGCCCTTTGCATCCGTCGGCCGAGAGCATTTAGAGAAGAGTTGATCTCGTCACACACATCCTGCGGTTGTCCTTGTCCATCGATTTCGATTATGTTCCTATAGCAAGCCTTTACTGAATGTGCATTCTTCCTGAACTGTTTCAATCGCTGTTTCATGCTTTCAGCGGTGTCGTCCGAACGAATGATCAAACGTTGTCGTACATCTGCGTCATTTGGAGGAGGATTCCAATCCACATGGTAGACGTGCCCCGTCAAAGGATCTGTCCTTCGACCAACAACGCGATTGATTGCAATCTCGTCTGGTACATTTAGGAAGAGGAACGCATCTGGAGAAATACCGGCGTCCTGCAGTGCCCTGGCTTGACGAGCGGTACGAGGAAACCCATCGAGTATCCAGCCTCGGTTCTGGCAGTCAGAAGACTGGAGGCGGTCCAACACTAGGCGCACAATGATATCGTCTGGGATGAGTTGTCCCGTCTCCATGCATTTCTTTATGGTAGATATGTACGGGGCTGTGTCGCTATCGTCCGACCCAGAAGATACGGCCCGCCGAAGCATATCACCCGTGGAGAGATGTACCAATCCATGCTTCTTCGCGAGAGCTTGGCATTGAGTGCCCTTTCCACTGGCAGGGGCTGTGAGATATAGTCGACGTGGACATTAGTGCTCGTGAACAGCTAGCCATGGTACGATGATAATCTCTGGACTTACCTCCCATCACAATTATTTTCTTCGGTGGGCGGAAATGGGATGGCAACAGCACATCATCATTTCTAGGGCTGGAGCCAAGTTGTTGAAAGAACGACTCAACATTGGGCACCACTCCCCACATTTTCGGTCTATGATTGGTCGTAGATGCCGACGATAAAGTGGGCGCAATCAACGCTAGCATTAGGAAGAGCCAGCATCGAGATCGATGCATGATGTTGTTTTGGTTCGCACTCATCGCTTTGGACAATTTCTTCTCGTTCAAATAATGAGCACGGGGGAAATGATGAGCGAGGTATGATGTACAATAGATGCCAAACAAGAATGCATTGTGGACGAGGGAATATGAAGCCAAAGATATCGAAAGAGCCAAGATCCAAAGAGCTGATGCACGGACAACTCCGTCCAACAATCGAATCATCCGCAAGATCCACACGCGGAACAGGAACATCGATCGTCCCTTCTACGGCGCCGGCCGGCCGCATCTCCCCGCCCGCCCCCGCCCTGCAGCATTCCGCCCACCCGCCTGCATGCTGCAGCACCTTCGACCTGGTACGTATGGTACCTAGGACCTGGCGTGCATCATCTTGACCAATCTCTGCATGTCAATGTCAGAACAGGAGCAGATTGAGCGAATGATGAATTGTGGTTGGCGAAAGAGCTCACCAAAGAATCCGTATGATTTGAGTAACATTTTCGCTCATCTATCCACCTTGATCGCTATTTATCACAAAGAAAAGCGATGTCTGCTTCATCTTGCTTGTTCCTCGTTCTCTATCTTTTCTCTCCACCCTCTCTTTTCTCACCACACTCTCTTTTCTCTCCACTCTCCATCCGCATCCATCCTCCGCGCGCGCGCACGCCAATTGGGACTCCACGGCCCGGGACGGGCGCCGCGCTGACGCACCTCGTGGAGTAAAATTCACCAAAATTCGATGATAGATACTATCTCGGTCCATAAAATATCTACTATTTTCACCCCTTCTAGCTACATCGTGGGGTGTAAAATGAGACTGTGAGAAAGAATATGTCGGAAGAATGATACTTCATGAAGGAATTAATTTCAGAAGAATACCAATTAACTATTTATTACAAATGGTTCGTGCTTAGCTTCAGTGTTTGTCAACCAGCGATACCCAGGATCTGACGTGTTCAAGGACGAAATCATAGTCATATGGGAACCAGTACATTTGTTACGATGCTGTACAAATTCTCGGTGCCGATGCGGCGGGGAAATGTCTCACGATAATCCATATTGGAATCAGTATTTTGATATTCTAGGGGAGGGTCAGTATTTCATGTCTAATTTCAACCCCAGCACACCCTACCAGCCTCTTGACCGCCCCAAACACGCACGCACCATCATCTTTCCAGATTCTGAATTACCATTTTAAATATTTTATTCTAGCAACAATACCTCAAATCTCCAAATTTTAACAGATGGATCATGAGATTATGATTCTAGAAAATGAGTAACATATTTGTAAAAACGCTTGTTGATGGCCATTATTTTTGTATTTAGATTATTTAGAATGGTAATTTCTCCCACGTGTGTCTGAAGTGAGAAGGTGAACGCTGAACGCCTTCCTATCCCGCTGTCACTTTCACCTTTTCACCCGTTGGATCGACGCTGTTCGTTAGTTGGATCCATCCCATCTTCCATAGAAACTCCTCCGCGCTTGCTCCGCGTCGTCCCCGAAGTCCGAGCGAAGCGGGAAGCGGGCGAGCAGCTGGGGCTCTGGGGCTGCATGCGTGCAGCCACAGCGTCGCCGCGAGCGTCGTCGCGCGTACAAAGATGAACGCTCGAGGAGCGGCGATGCCCCCGGCCCCGCCGCGGTCGTCGCACATCCCCCGGTCGGCGGCAGCGGCAGCGGCAGCGGCGGACGGCGGCGGGCACGACCAGCAGCACGCGACGACGGATCATCACTCCTCCTCGGGCGGCTACCTCGGAGGAAGCGAGAACAGCAGAACCTCGCGAACCTTCCGCAGGAGCAACAGCGGCGGCGGCGCATCCACGGAACGCTCCGGCCACCACGACGATCGCCTGCCCACTAACGCGTGGCCCTCCTCGCCGCTTGATCCACAGCCCCGACAGTGGAGCGATCCCCGCATGGACGACTCGGACGACTACCACCCCCACCAGCACCACCACCACCACGGCGACTGCTCCGCCTCGGGCCAGGGCTCGGGCGAGGTCGGGTCAGAGGAATCCTCCTCGGTGGGGGTGCAATCGACCTTCGTCCGGTCGATGATAAAGAGGCAGAAGAATAAGGGCAATTGGTGCGAGGCATTGGGCTCCCCTCCTCCCGGGCAACAGGTAGCGGCCGGGGGGGGACAGCAGCAGCAGCAGGGCGCGCTGGACAGGAGCGGCAGATCGTCCAGCGGAGGCGGCGCCAGGTCGAGCTTCAGGGGCACCCTCCGATCGAGCCTGAACAGGAGCCACGGGAGCGAACGATCCAGCGTCACCTCCGAGGAGGAGACGCAGCACCGAGGAGGTCCGCAGCAGGGATCCAACAACGGCAGCGGCAGCGGCGGCAGGATGCTACGACATCAGGGCAGCTCCATGTCCAACACCAACACCCCCGTCCTTCCAACGCTGGGCGAATTGAAGATGAGCGTCACGGAGGTCTCCTTCCGGTCGTTGGGAGAATTGGACGACAGCCTTCGCAGCGCTCTCACCATCGAGGAGGAGGAGGGGGATGACGATGAGGAAATCATTTCTTCGGGGGAGGAGGAGATGGAGATGGGGATTGGGATGGAGGGCCCGGGCCCGACGTCGGCGGAGGCGGACGATCCAGTCGTGGAAGGGAGCGAGAGGAGCGCGGGAATGATGATGATGGATGCCAACAACGACATGATCAGGGATACCATTGATGTGCACGTCATGCCGACGAGGACCGCCGGCCCGGCGCCAACAGCCGGTGCTGATGCCGGCGCCTGGGACGCTTCCGTGGACCCCCATCCGTTCGGAGCCGCCGGCTCTCGACCTGTTGGTACGGCCGCGGCTGCGGCTACTGCGGCGGCCCCTTCCGTTCCCGCTACTTCTCCCAGTTCCGTCGGCGGTACGGTCGGTGCCACGACCGTCGCCCCGGTCGCGGCCATCTCGACGACGACCGGTGGCACGACAGCGAAATCGAACAATTTTTTCAAGAGGACCCTCTCCTCGACGTCCCTCGTCGGCATGCTCAAGATGCAGCCGATATGCGAGAAGGCTCCGCTTCACGACGACATCGGCAAGCTCAATTTGGCCGAGACGGTGCAGCTCGGTCCGGGAAGCTCGGCGGGGACGGACGACGACATTTCGGAGTTCACCAGCGAGGGAGGGCTCGACGCGACGAACGTTATTGCCGCCTCCGCGAGCATGGACGACGGCGACGGGGACAGCTGGGACATCTCCCTCGAGGGGTCCATGGACGGAGGAGGGATCGACGGAGGCGTCGTCGCCAAGGGCGGCGGGTTCCTGCCCTCGCTCGACGCGCCCCCCGCCGCCCTTTCCCCCGGTTCCGTCGTCAAGATACAGAACACTCCCATAATCGAGAAGGAGGCCGAGGCCCTGCTCCCCTCGTCGGCGAGGATGGAGAAGAGGGAGAGCGACTCCGACACCTTTTATCTGCAGAGCATCACGAGCAGGGACAACATCTCCCACATGAGCTCGGCTCCCGATTACGATTACAACAGCATCTCGTCGGAGTCCATGGCGCCAGCGGCGGACAAGGATGCGACGAAGCCCGAGACGGTGTCCCTGGGAACGTTGTTGGGAACCGCCGCCGCCGCGACGACCGACTACATGGACAAGATGCCGACCATGGAGAGCACGCCCGTGATGGGAAACGCCGCCGCCGCCGCGACTTCCAACTTCATGGACAAGATGCCGCCCACCGAGGACATCGCCGGCCCCTCCGTCGCCAGGACCAAACCACGGGAGCACATAAATGATGAGTCCATGGACCCCGAAGCGCGGGAGCGAGCGAAGGAGGTGTGCGAGGTCCTGGGAATGCCGAGCCTGCGCAAGGTCCACAGGGGAATAATGAGTCGGCACACCGAGCTGAGGCTGCGCGAGATGAGCGACAGCCCGGCCAAGGAACGGATGATGCCGGCGGTGCCGGATGATGATCATGCCAACGACGAGCGGCCTCGTCCGGAGCAATCCCAACTCCCCGCCGGCCGCCATCGAGGCTACCAGCCCAAGCGGACGAGGAAGGCCGCCGCCGCCGCGGGAGAAACGACGGCCGAGAAGCACGGGAGCCCCGGCGACAACGGTGGAGGCAAGCGGGGGACGGGCTCCTCGTCGACGTTCCGCGATTTGGACTCCTCGGACAGCACGTCCTCCGTCGACCTGGCGTTCGGGTCCTCCTCGCACGGACCCGAGGGGAAGGGGGGCGAGGATGACAAGTGGGAGAAGATACGGCTGCGACGGCAGAACAGCAGGGAGGTGGCCAAGAGGTCCCTCAGCTCTTCGGGGGGAGGATCGTCGGGAGTGGCGGCGGCGGCCCAGCAGCAGCATCGACAACGACGTCCGATCGATCGTGGGGACGAGGGCGGCGGGCGCTCGACGGGGGTGCCGTCGAGCGTCGGCGGCCGCCGGACCACCCTGTCTCCCGTGACTTCACGCGCTTCGCGAAACCGCCCCACCGTACCTCCTCCGACGACCCGCTCGTACGCCGTGGGAGGGGTCGACTTTTCGGATTCCCAACAACGACCCAGCAGGACCATCAAATCCGGCGACGGCGGGGGGGGTCGCCGCGGGCTGCTCCGGCAGGGGTCCAGGGGACGGCGTCCGCGGCGCGCCCGCCGTCAGTCGTCGACGTCCTCGGACGACGTCGACGACGACGCCAGCGTCGTCTCCTCCGCGTCCTCCCAAATAGTCGGCCACATCCGGAAGGGCGTCGGGCACCTGGTGCGCCGCATGACCGGGGGCAGCACGGACAGCATGGCGCAGGACGCGTCGCAAATTTCCTATTCGGATAGCTCCTCCGACGAGGAAGACGAAGACGAGGACGACGGCGGCGGGCCCGCGTGGGATCGAAACGTCCTCACCGAGGGGGAGTACTACCTCGCGATGTCCATGCTCGTGTACGTGTACTCCCTCCTGAGGGAGACGTCGATGCTGGGACACACCGACATCGGGTTCGACGAGATCGACGTCAACTCCTTCCAGTCCGACTTGGGTTTTTGCGGCGCGAGCGTCGCCAGCGGGAGCGTGAGTCCTAGCGGGGGCGGACCCGGAGGGATGAGCGGCAGGAAACTGTTGAGCAAGACCAAGAGCGCCGGGTTCATCATTAGGGTGGTGAGTGTGTTGGTGCTTCGTTATCAAAAGTATCGTGTATGTTATCATTATATCTTGTTCGTTTGACAATTGACAACATAATCCACAACTTGTGATCGACCAGGTGATGGACGAGCTCGAGAAGAAAGGGGCCTTCTCGAGCGTAGAGAAGAATGAAGCCGACATGGGGTGAGATATCCAAATTTTCTCTTGTTGATGGCCATTTGACTTGGGTCACTGACATTCATGTCTGCAATAATAATTTACCACATCGAACGTTGTTAAGCGTGCTGAAGGAGTTCAAAAAATGGGTTCACGATTCTCGTTCCAAACACCTCGACCCATCGTCGGAACACACCTTCAAGGAGCTCCGTCGAAAGCTGGCGCGCCGTCGGTGGAAGCGCGCCATCCACATGGTGCGCCTCATGGTCCGATTGGGTCACTCGAGGTCCAACAGCTTCGAGGTGCAACATCCGGAAAGGAGGGGGCCCACGAGGCGGGCCAGCATCCTTGGCAGCCTGAGGGACTCCATGACCACGTCGATGGAAAACGTGAGGAATGCCCTCCGGGATGGCAGCCTGGTGGGCAACCTGTCGGCGGGCGGCCTCTCGTCCATGTACTCCCAAAACTCCCTCGACAACAATCGCAACGGCCACCCCGCCGGGAACAGGGAAATCAACGCCATCATAAACGACGCCCTGGAGGAACCCCGATTCTTCATCGAGGGCAGCCTGCTGAGCAACCTCATCGAGTCCGGCATCGAGGTCGTCTGGTTCGGCGATCGTCATCCCAACGACGTCGTGTACTCCATATGCGTCAACCGCCAGGACAAGCGCGTCTCCGTCGTCTTCCGAGGAACAGTCAACTCGCACAACTGGCTCATGAACATGAAGTTCTCGATGTCGGAGCACCCGAATCCCATCGCAGAGGACTATCCCGGCCGCGACGACCTCCTGGGCCTGCACACGGGATTCTCGCTCTACATGATGCGCCAACGGAAGGACGACAGCCTGACGAAGATCGAGGAGATCTTCGCGAACATCGATAACATCGGGAGGGAGCTCGCGCCCGACGGCGATTACCAGCTGTCGATCACGGGGCACTCCCTGGGAGGTGCCTTAGCAACCATACTCTCTTTCTATGCCGCATCATCGAACATGTTTTCGAAGGTCAAGTGCGTCAGGTGTTTCACTTTCGCGGCTCCTCGCGTTGGATGCCAAAGGTGAGTATATCTACGTTGTTCCCTCCAACTATCAGCCTAACATTTTGCTCACGGCCTATTTTGTGGCAACTCCTTATGCTTTCCTCATGTTGTCCGCGTCAAGGTTCTTGCATGCATACCAGCACCTCGAAAAGATTGGCAAACTCCGCACGGCGCGATTTACGAACACCTGCGACATCGTCCCTCTGATCCCCTTCCACGGGCTGAGCGCCAGCTATAAGCACGTCGGGATGCACGTGCGCCTCATCGGCACCAACAAATATGCCCAGTATTGGCTCCGCCAGGCGTTGGATGTTTCGTATCCCAAAAACCATGGGTTTTGGTCTCAGTTATACAGAGGAGCACTCAGCAGTTTTATAAGGAATGTGAATACCTTCGAAGGTATGTTTCTTGTTATGCTGCTATGACCTCCTCCTCGTTTTTGTCTCCATGCACTGACATTTGAACACATTGTTTTTTGCATACTGTTAGGGTACGGCAGGTGCCACACCCTGTCCGAACACCAAGATCGTATCAGATTCGCCCTTGATTATCGCTCTATTCTGGCTCAAACTGGTGAGTTTGTGAAATACATTGTCCTTGCACATATTGTGGATTATTTTGTTCCCATTTATTAATATTTGCTAATTACGCTGACATACGCTATATAAATACCTATAAATACTTGTCCCTTCAACTATAGGTGCTTTTACCGGCAGCAAAAAGAGCCGCCTAAAAACTTTGGACGAATATTGTACGTAGCCCATCAACACCCTTTCTCTGTTGGTGACGTAATATTTGATAAGAACGTGTCACGAATCGCCTACTCACATGCCATGTCCTTCACTTCAGACTACATCAAAGGCGCATCCAACCTCACAGTTACGGGCGAACTTACTAGGATCGCTCTGGAGGATCGAGCGAAGGAGGGCATTCGCCGAGAGGCTCGGAAACTCTTGTTGATCATCGCCCTGATCGCGCTGGTCGAGGGAATGGTGCTGGTGACATTTCTCAAAAATGAGGTATCATGCGACCGCTATCCGACGCTATTGTATCCCGTTTATTTGCTTACCGGTTGCCGAAACGAGGAAAAGACTGAGTGTGCTGCAGCGGCTGAGAGAGAGACATCACCGCCGATCTCCATGGAGCCCAGCTGGATGACTGAATTGAGCGATATCCCGCCAGTCTCCAATAATTCGACGGACGCGCCTGTTTCTGAGGAGACAACAGGGACCAATAACTCCACAATCGCACCCGTTCCAGAGGAGATTACGGTATCGCAGGATTTATCCTGGATTGATTGGTTGTGGGGAGCTCCTCAATCGGATCAAATAATATCGAAGCCACCCTGTGTTTGGGGCCATTGCAATATGCGTTCTCGGCCCCACCTTCCTTGGGGGACGAAAACGCCGCATCAAAATGTTCCCAAAGCAATCCGGGATTCATCGTCCTCTACGGTTTGTCCTGAACACATGGGGTTGCTTTGGAGAGATGAAATGGCACTTCACCGTGCTGTTGCAGACATGGTATTGGCCAGGTCGAGAACTGCTGCACTATTGAATTAGGATGAAGTATAGAAGTACAATCAAGGTCGAAGATGTATAAATTATGTTTGATCAATGCAACGCTTGTCCCCTGGTCACCATGTAACATTTTTGACTCCTGTCGAAAAGAGCGACAAGCACGTACGATACCGGGCGATGGAGCTGCACAAGAAACGGGCACACAAGAGGGTTCGTTGCGTGCGGCATAGTTGACGAAGCCGAAGGGAGAGAAAGAGGATGCCGGATCGCTTCAGCTATGCCACTTCTTCGGACGCATTCATTGGTACCTTCCAGATGGACCCAACTGACCTTGGAGGACAGCGTGTCCTCCTCCGTTTGCGCCCTCTTCTTGAGCAGCCGCAGGTCGTCCAGCCCGTCGCCCGCCTGCTCCGCCTTCAATATGGTCTCCAGATCTATTTCTTCGTACACATGCACATCCACCCTGGGTCGCAGGATCGAGAGGCACAGGTCCACCCACTCGTCGTTCGTCGTCGTCCATGTCGACGACGCTTTCGGATGATGATGGTGCCGAGACCCCGCCGCCGCCGCCGACGATGTCGGAGTTCACAGTCAAAAGATGGGGGGGAGCTTCGGCCCCCCGTTGGGTGGATCCGGCGACGACGACGACGAAGGAGCAGCAGGTCGGTAGGTCGCATCGCGCACCAATTTCAATTCGTACTCCTTGCGCGCCTCCTCCGCCGTCCGCGCCACGGCGATGATGGTAAGGACCGTTGTGACTCCGTCTCCTCCCTCGCGAAACTTTCGACTCCGTTGCGATCCCGTTGAACCAGCCCCACGCCAGACTGCCAATTCCGATCGTTCTCCCCAAACAGCGAGGGCCCTCCTCCCGCCCCTTCCGCCTCTTTTGAATGCCCGTCTCGAGCGCTGAGGTCGACTCCCCCGTCGTGTACGTGCGAAGGAGGCCTCGTGCGCCAACGCGCAATGGCGATAGCGATAGGTAGGTCGAAGGAGCGAGACAGCCGGGACGGCAGCCGCGTGATGATTGGAGATGTGATCGGCGGGGACTCCTCCGTTTCGAAATCCCCTTCGTCGATCGAGCGCGCCGCGAGGACTCGACTACCGGCGTCATCTCGTAATCGTCTCGATCCTCGGCTTCGGCTTCGACTCAGCGCGCAGCGCGCGCCGCCGTCCTCGAATCATTCGACGATCGTCGAGCGGAAGGAGGGGCGACGGCGGTACGACGACGAAGACCGCGGACGCCGCCGATGATGCGACCGCGACCGCGACGAGGAGGCCAGGGAGGAGCGGCCGCGGCGCGATGACCCGCGACGCCGAGGGCCACGGTGCGGCGCGGTGCGGAGGCGGGGTCGGGGCGATTCCATCCTCTCTCTAGGTACTGCCGAAGGCAGACTCTCGCGCCCGCCTATCTATTGTACCGCCTGCTACCAGGCACAAAATGTGTCGCAAGCTTGCGCAAGCACAAAAAGTGGCGCAAGCTCGGGCAAAATTGCTTGCAACAAACGACGATTTTTAGTGCTATTTAAATTGACATACCAACGGTATCTATCGTAAATCGAGAAATAATTTCGAGAAATATATAACAATTTCGCAAGAAAAGTATTTTTCCGATTAATAAGACACATTATATAAATTCCAACAGTACTAATTCTACGCGATCTCCGAGCACTCTCCGCTCGCTTCCGTCACAATATCAACATCCTCGAGGCAGGGTACTCCCCTCCTATTCATTTTTCAAATAGATGGCTGTTATAATATATTTAAAAGGGATGCTGACCAAACTGGCAGTTGGGAATGGGGGATGTAGAGGTGGTACATAGTGGTAGTCGCTCTCCTATTGTTAGGTCTAAAGCTAGTATCAAAGCATGTACCATTGAGCTCATAAATTTGGCACTCTTAAGAATTTCATCTTCTTCACCATGGATATTGTGCCCTCCGCTGTTCTATCAGCGGGACCTTGCAAGTCTAAGACCCTATGGGATGGCCGCATTAGTCGTTCTGTCGCCGACGAGGGTTTCGCGGATCTGCAGTCCTCATACAACTCATGCAAAGGAAAGGTCACATCAACAACTCCACAATCTGGGACGAGCAGTCAAATGCAATCAGCCAAACATTTACTTGCAACTGCGTCGCGCTTTAAGGATGCTGCTCTTGTTCTGGCTGATATCTGCTCCGTCCTCGTTGCCTCTGATTCCAGCCGTACAAAAATCAAAGAGAAGGCAGGTCTCATCAAGAAGCACATTGTTCCATTATTGACCTATGCAGCCAAAACAATCGATGAGACAGCTATTGTGTTGGCTCCAATTGGCTCAATGAAATATCTTCACAACCGGTCTGAAGTTGAACTCAAGGACTCACTCAAAAATAGGTACAGCACCAACTTATCATCCCAGATGAAGCTCATCATTCACCACCTGGAATTGGAGAAGGAGAAGGATGCCCGAAGGAAGAAGAGGCAGGGTGATGGTGATGAGAACATCAGCCCGAATAGATCGAAGAAGACACGCACCTCTGGCCTGGCCGCTCGCTGCTCGCTGGCCAGATCGGTGATCGGAGGTGATCGGTTCGAACTGTGCGTCTCGTGACTCGCGACTCGCGACTTGCTCATAGATGGTCGATGCATGGAGTCGATGGTCGATCAGCCCGTTTGAAACATGTGATCATATTTCAATAAACTGTCCACTGTTGAAAGCTGCGATTCAAAGCGCCTGAGCAAACAATCTTCTTCGAGACATGCTAATGTGGATACGACATTGAAAAAAGATCCATGGAGTATTGAATTCCCATGCTATTGCGAATCATTCCTACATGGCTAGGACCATAAGGAACACAGCAAGTAAAACACCAGTCTGCATGGTACGCACCATGTGCCTTTCGTCGAGACATGCTAATGTGGATACGACAATGAAAAAAGATCCATGGGGTATTGAATTCCCGTGCTGCTGCGAATCATCTGAACCCGAACATGGCTGGCTGCGACAATAAGCACACACACAGTTTTCATACATTGTTTGTGTTAAGTCATGGCTTGTTTGATAGAGATATGCTACTGTGGATACGACAATGAAAGAAGATCCAAAAAGATCCGTGGAGTATTGAATTCCCATGCTGACGCGAATCATCTACGAGGCCGGGACCATAAGCAACACCATCAGTAACACAGTAAGCACCCAGTAAGCAGTGGTTTGACGTGAGACTTGATCTGTGTTCGCGAAGAAGTGCACCCAGCACGCATGATAGGAGCAGCACTGGAAAACACTCCTCTCGTCACCCATTCCAAAAGATCATTATTCGGCTCATAAAAAAACCAGAAGCCCATCCTTCACATCAACAACTGCATCCGAAAAGAACTCTCACGAACTATCTTGAAATCATGATGTTCATGCAAGCTATGGTCGTCATCCTGGTAGGGATCTGCGACGCCGGCGCCAAGGAACACGGTGAGAGCCTCCGCGGAGCCACCTCTGACCGCCTCAAGAATCTCGATGATGAGACCTTCATCGTCGACGATGCCGATGCCGGCGATGCGACTAGGGACCCTCTCGATCCCAAATTGACCTCGACAAGCCAAGGACTGGGTGCCTCGGTCGAATGCGCTGCGAAAGAGTTCGCAGATTTGGCCGAGTTAAAGGCAGCCGTGAATCAATACATGGCCGAGAACTGTATGGAATATGGGGGCAATCCCGACTGCGCTGTGGGACAGGAGTACGGACATCCCATGAACACGTGGTGCGTGGGCAAAGTATCCGACATGTCTGAGCTTTTTTCGTACATGAGGGACTTTAACGAAGACATATCGAGCTGGGACACTTCCTCAGTGACGACCATGGCCCAGATGTTTAAACAAGCCTCGCTATTTGACAGCGATATCTCTGGGTGGGATGTTTCCCAGGTTAGATCCTTTAGTGGCATGTTCAGCAATGCCGATGCATTCGCCAGAGATATCTCGGGTTGGAACTTCCAACCCGGAGCCAGAATGATCCGAATGTTCTATGGGGCCAACTCCTTCAACAGGGACCTCTGCAAGTGGGGCGATCGCTTCAACTATGAAGGCTCTACTGATGTATTCATTTGCTCGGGTTGTACCTTCCAGATGGACCCAGCTGAGGCTGGGCATGGCCCTTTCTGCGCATCTGAGTGTGCCAGCGAGGCTGAAACGGTAAGAAAGACGTGGGGATTTCCAAACTTGATTAGTTTTCCAGCTGATAAACAATCTTCGCTGTGTTCCATGCTCCTTATCTGCAGGTTACTCCAGTCCCTACCCCAAACCCCACCCCAGCTCCGATCGCAACCACCACTACGACTACACAAGCAACTACAACCACATACGCGAGTAAGACTTCCAAAGTTCCAACTACACCCAGGCCTACCCCTGCTCCGACCCCAGCTCCTACCCCAGCTCCAGCCATTGATAGCTTCACATTTGTAGGGGATGGTTGCTGCTTGGATTCAAGTGGTGATATGACATTCTGGTCTGAGTATGACATAGCTACACTGGAGGATTGTGCTTCGAAATGCAAATCTATATGTGAAAAGGATGAATCTTATATTGGCATGGAGTTCCTTCCTGCTTCTGCTGAGTGCAGGTGCATGCCCACGACCGGTAGCGACATTACAAGTGCTGGAATCACATCATGCATAGAGGCAGGGGGTGTGTGCTACAGCTTCAATCGTCCTCAACTTGAAATTGCTCAACTTGCAGAAAGTTGACCTTTTGCCTCGGTCAAGCAAATTCATGGAGAGGGGTGTATGATTGACTTTTCAATGACTGGTGGTGGTGCTTATGTGAACACTTCTGGAGTTGCAGGATCTCTCGGGTCATCGTCGATCGATCGATCGATCCATCACATATGAGGTGCTTCTATTGTGTTTGTGTTTCACCCAAGTGGTAGCATGTATTCGTCTTGGTTAGGAAAATGAGTGCCAGTGGAGAGAAGCCTGATAATAAATCTAAAGGCAATCTTAAGAGGTGACTGTGCGGATTTCTGAATAGTATCAGGTACTACCAGAAACTGCTGTTTAAGCTTACAGTTCGTAAGACGGCGCCGAGGGGAACGTCACATGCAAATGATGGATCTATTCGCCGCTCCTCCATACATCTAAGGATACCAGACTGTTTTTGGACGCAGATTTGGGCAAAGGGATCCCATGTTTCTCACATGGGACACATTTGCATGTCTCTGGTTTGCAACTGCATGACTCCATTCTCATCATACTTCCGCATTGGATAGAAACGTCGTGTTCTTTTCCACCAGAAGTGGTGAAGACAACCTTTTCGAGGCCCAACTTGCCGCTCCGCAAATCTCTGCCATATTTCTTAACATGAAATGCAGGCGGTTTATATCTGTTCAATGACAGCGATGACATCAGAACTGACACAGACGACAACGCCATGGCAAATGCAGCAACATATGGAGGCAGGGCTTCATGCGTCAGAGGATACAGTATGCCAGCTGCTATTGGTATTGCAAGAGTGTTGTACCCAAGGGCCCACGCGAAGTTCAGGCGAATCCTCGAATATATTGTTCGTGCAAGGTCTATTGCCACCAAAAGATCTGTAAGGTTTGAGTCAACGAGCACGATGCCTGCTGCTTCGTGAGCAATTTGAGTTCCGCTTCCCACGGCAATTCCAACATCTGCCTCAGCCAATGCAGGTGAGTCATTCACACCATCGCCCACCATTGCCACACGCTCTCCTTCTAGGCGTAGTCGCTTGACGTATTCAATCTTTTCCGAAGGCAAAACATCAGCTATGACGTTATTTGGTGAGATGCCAATGTCATGAGCCACAGATCGAGCTGTTCTAAAATTGTCGCCAGTCAGCATGTGCACTTTGACACCATAGACATCCTGCAAAACGTTGACTGTGAGGGCGGCCTCATCCTTTGCTTTGTCCATGATTCCAATAACCGCTTCAGTTCGTCCATTGATGGAGATAGCTACAGCAGTCTGACCTTTCCTTTCCAGTGACTCCATAGTATCAAATGTTCCTGGACTGATAGCGATGTCGTTTGCGGCTAAGCAGCGGCGGTTTCCAATGTAAACAGGCACGCCATCCACCATGCACTTGATACCTTTGCCCACCTCTGCCTCAAAATTTTCAGCTGCGATAAGCGGCCGATCTAGCCCTTCTCCTATTCCAAAGTCTGCTGCTTTGGCAAGGATAGCTACGATGAGGCAAACATTATGATCAGCAAAGGACGGCATTAATAAAATAGTGTTTGAAGAGAGTAAGTTTGGCGACATACCTTTTGCGATTGGATGTTCACTGCTCTGCTCAGCACAAGCCGCGAAGAACATGATATTTTCCATCGCCTGGAGGCTTTCCTCAACTGCATCCGAGTAGTTCTTCTCTATGGAGGCGCCCATTTCCTCGTCAATCATTTTCAACTTCGCATCATTGTGTTTTGACAACAGGACGATGTCGTTCACCACCATGACACCAAGTGTAAGTGTCTACCATGCCACAGAACGGGGAAGAAGGTTAATTTCACTCATTTCGTGCATGAATCGCAGGCTGGCAAGACACAAAAACACTCACCCCCGTCTTGTCAAATACTACGCAAGTCACATCTCGAGAGAGCTCCAAGGGCTCGCCCCCGCGAATCAAGATACCGAGGCGTGCCCCAAGGCCCGTCCCAACCATAACCGCCGTCGGTGTGGCCAACCCCAATGCGCAGGGGCACGCAATCACCAAGACTGATATCGCAAACAGCAGTGGAAGCGTCCACTCGTTGAATCCCTGCTCCCTGTATGGCCACCCCTCTTTTATTCCATCCAGCGCGCTCGTATTCAGCAGTGCCGCCCAGACAATATATGTCATCAGCGATAGCGCGATTACCACTGGCGTGAACACAGACGCGATGCGATCCGCTACCTCCTGAATTGCCGCCTTGGACGACTGTGCTGTCTCCACCAGCCGTATGACCTGTGCGAGAGCAGTGTCCTCACCTACCTCGTCGACGACCATGTGAAAAGCTCCGTTGATGTTGATCGTCCCACCGATCATTTTGCTACCCACACTCTTTGACACAGGCAGGCTCTCGCCAGTCAGCATGGATTCGTCGATTGAAGTCGATCCAGATCTGACAGTGCCATCTGTTGGGACCTTCTCTCCAGGTCGGACCAATAATATGTCTCCCCTCTGTATCAGTGTCAGGGTTATCACCCTCTCAGGCTCCTTGGTTTCCTCTCCTGTGGCAGTGTCCACAGTCCCGACCAACGTCGCAGTATCCGGCGCCATCTCCGCAAGGGCAGACACCGCCTTGCTTGTCCTTGACTTGGCCTTTGCTTCGAGGTACTTTCCCATGAGCACGAACGATATCAGGAGCGCGCTGCTCTCGAAACTTTGCATCAGCCGCGGCCGGTGAATGTCACCGTGATTGCACGCCGAATTGTAAACTACGGCCACGACAGAGTACAGGTATGCCGCCGTGGTCCCCATGGCCACCAAAAATGACATACCAAGCTTTCCGGATCTTAGGGAGTGTCGTGACTCGCGGTAAAATCTCGCACCGGAAATGAATTGCACCGGCGTCGCGAGAATCCAGCACCACAACTCCTCCCTGGTGATTCCACAACAATTTGCCTTCTCAAAGTAATCACGCGTCGTCGGTAGTTTCGACAAGATCATGGAAATAGTAAACACAGGTATGGAGAAAGCGATGGCGAAGAGGAACTGGTCTCGCCACTCGCTTATTTCCCTTTGTCGTCGAGTATCTATCGACTTTTGCTTCACCTGGTAGCTGAGCGAATCCCACGCCTCGCATTTTGTTTTGGTGTGCGACTCCACGGCATCCACGATGTTCCTCACTCCAGTGACATCTTCGTCGTATGTGACTTCCAAAGTTCCCCCGTGATCATCTGGCAGCGTTTGGGTCAAAACTGGAGCGTACTCTGATCTCCTGGCCCATCTCGGGGATACGTCCTTCCACAATTGTGCAATACAATGAAGTGCATTTTGTCTGCAAGTTGTGGAGTCCAGTGATGAGTCGTCTTTGCCCAGATTGCGTTTCGAGTGTTTCACGCCAAGTACACCCTCAAAGCTCAGCAGGTATTCCATAGCGAGATCTTCATTCCGTCCCAGCGCGATGTACAGCATTTTCGTCCTGGATCCACTGCCTCCATTTTCCATGGACGATTGATTCGGTCTTTTTATCTCTCTTTTGGAACTTAGTGTGGCGTCGAAGCCTATGGCCTCGACAGCATCAATTAGGTCCTCCTCGTTCATTTTATCTGCGTCATATCGGGCGGTCAAAGTCGCATCGGGCAGGAGTCGCACGTCCACGGAATCAATGTCCAGCCCAGCATCGGACCGGAGCGACTTGACGGCCTTGCTCACGGCGTTGACGCACGTGGCGCACGTGAGCCCCTCGAGCGCGAAGGTCGCCTCGACCGTGTGAGGAACAACATCATCGTCAGCGAACGTCGAGTAGGATTTGGACGAACCCTCGTTCAGCCCGGACTTCTCCTCTTTGCCCGCGAATCCGCTGCCATTGCCACCAGTAAGATCGTCCAGACTCCGCACCGTCAAGACCGAGGCCTCGAATCCAACATCATCGATGGCCTCGGCGATGACGTCGGCATCGCACCGACTATCTGTCCGGAAGACGACCCGCGCGGTCTCGCCTATGAGGTCGACGGAGGCGCGTAAGACTCCCGGGACGGCTTGGGCGGCGGCAGCTACGGAGGAGGAACAGGACGAGCAGGTCATGCCTCCCACGGAGAGTGTGGCCTCCGATAGCCTCGTCGGCCGCGCCGGCGACGGTGGGGTCGCCATGGTTGAGATTTTATGACCAATGTTTCGTTGTCCATTGCTTCATGCATCAAGCGCATCAAGCATCAAGCATCGTTGGTTGTGTCTCTGTTCCCGCCAAAAGGTTGAGCCCAAGTCAATCAAGCAATAGCAATTCCTACATTGATGGAGTGATAGGAATACCGAAGAGCAGTGAGGAACTCCACGAGAGGACACGATGACATCTCTTGAGAACTCCAGGGATGGGTGGAGGGAAGGCATCAATTTCAATTTCAACTCTACGATGTTGCTGTTCGTGCTTGTTGCCACCCAATGCTCACATCATGTTGGCACAAGACATGCACTCAAAGTCAAAGAGACTAATCCCCCAGTGCAGATGAAGGGTTTTTCATCCCCGTATACTAGAGCTAGAGAACAATGCAAAACTGAGGTGGTGGTGGAGGAGGAGGTGAAGCGGAGGCGAATATGCAAAATTATAGGTGGAGTGGATGTGCAAGTGTAAGTGTGGTGGTGTGGTCAAAAATATTGCTTATTTTGTGTTTGCGAGCATTGTTATTGTCATCATGGATAGGGAAGACTTCTTGAATAGGAATCATAAAACACAATCAGTTCAATCGGTTATGTTATGTACGCTGTACATCCGACCGGAATTGTCTTCAACTTCAAAAGTTATGAGCAACCAATCGGGCATGAGCATGAGCATGAGCATGCTACCGGTGGTACAATATGTCCGAAGGTTTTTTCTATCCGTTGACACTATTTTTACTAGCTTTCGCCCCGTATTGACAATGACATTGACTTCAACCTTGCAATAGTATGGCTATCCCTCCTCACTTTACAAGCAAGCCAAGTACTATGTGATATGCACACGGTCGTTCACTATATTTATATGGATAGTGACGTTCATCGGGCCTCCATTGTCATCCCCAAGCGCATCTCCACCTCCAACCAGCCAATCCTTGGATACTGCAGAGAGGGAATTTCAAGGTGCAGGTCTACTCCACCCAAGTGGTGGTGAGAGTAATAATTGATACAACTAGACACTGATGCTGATGTGTAAGAGAGAGTCGAGTTACCTGGTGGCTTGGCTGTGGCTCTGGTGAGTATGTGTGTGCTCGTTTGTATTTATATTTATACTTACAGCCAATAACCTAGAGTCTAGCCTAGAGGGGGCAGGAGAGCACTGCTTAGGTCTCAGATAGACTATGCAATGACTCCTATTTCCAGTGGCCAAGTTAACAAACACACTATAATGAACGCGAGCACCAGCAGCAGCAGCAGCAGCCCCTTCATCGTCTATTGCCATGGGTTGAACGTGCGCGCTCTTCGTCTTTGCCTCTGCCTAACAGTAAGTTACTAACTATAACATCTGCATCCAGCAATGACAATGGCTCTCTCCCAACCATCCCCATCCACTTCTGGTGCACCAATCAAGACTGTGTCACCTTGACAGTGACAGTGACCCAGCCCCACCAACATGGTGGGTACACCCATGTCGACAGCACCATCAATGTCAATATAAATACCTTTTTTGTTCCAATGCCAATGCCGACTCGAACTGGAGTTGGAATCGGAAGGAGTATTTTATGGCCACCAGGCCACCAAGCGCCCATCCAGATCCAGCTCCAGATCCAGATGGGTTCTATCTACTGTGTGGGTGTGTGGGCCCTCCCCAGATCCACACCCCCAGTGCTTCCCCAATCTCCATTGCCACTGTCCATTCTGCTGACTGAGCCAGCGTCAGTTGGCGGGCTCTCAAACATCTCACCCCATGTCTCTTCACACAGACACAGGGCAGTGGCAGTAGACACCAGCACCAGCAGCGCACCGTGGGCGGGCACCAGGGACCATGGGTCTCTCAACCGCCTCATCCTCATCGTCCTCAGCCATTCAAATAATGCATCCCATAGGCCATGCTGGACAGGATTCTAACACCCCACCTGCCGGGCTGTGCTTTTCACCCCCCTGTCTCTGGTGGGTTTGCCCATCATATTGGGCAGGTCCATTGGACCAAAATGCACGGACTCCCGATTGGGCTCTAGAGGGACATATTACATGACGGGTTTTGAGACGGGGCCTTATCTTTGGCTATGTTACCTACCTACCAGGGATCAAGTCTGTCACATACATATTTGTCACACGTTCACTCCAAAAATATGAGAACTCTACGGAGGTCGAAGCCCCATGTATCACGACTCACTTTCCACGCGGCCTCTGATTGTGCACGTGACATGACATTTTTCCGGCACGAAGATTTCCGCTGTCATCGCCGACGTCGGACGTCGTCAGTTCGTAGATAGTCAACAACGTCTCACAAAAACGAAGCCTCGTCGTAGCGAAGAGTGGAGGCGAACATCCCTGCCATACCTAAGCCTGCCATGGCAACGAACGATCACGAGGAGGAAGAGCACCATCCAGAGCAACAGCAGCAGCGGAAGCAGCAGCGGCAAGCATCATCGGAGGAGCGATCCCGGAAGAAGCAACGGACGGAGAGCCCATCGACTACGGCCGCGAACGCGACTGCGGCGACGACGACGAGCGACGACGACGACATCATGGCCTCCGACGACGGGGCGGACGAGCTGGAGGCCCTCCGTGCCGAGATCGCCCGGACGCAGGCCCGGATGGAGGGGATCATTCGGGAGAGGGAAATGAGGATTTCGTCGTCGTCGTCGTCGAACGACGGCGGAGGAGAGTCGGCGGCGGGGACCGCTTCTTCGGCCGCCAAGTGCGGCAACTGCGGGCGGGAGGTCCCCGCGGCGAATTTGATGCTGCACGAGGCCAGGTGCCGGGGGGGCGGTGCGCCGGCGCAGATGCAGATGCAGATGCAGCAACAACGGCCGGATGAGAACGAAGCCTCGGTCGCCGATCGACCGCCGGCTGCGCTGGATAGAGGTCAGTCTACTCTTGACGGGTGGCTTTCGAGGGGGGCGAGCAACGTTTCTTCGGGCGGCGGAAATGCGAACCGGAGCTCTTCGGCGCACGAGTCATCTCCCGGTAGAGCCGACGCCGTGGCAGCCGTATCCTCGCCGCCCGCGGCGACCTTCGCGGGAAACATCCGCCCGCCGACAATGGAGTCTCCGCCGACCGCGGAGTCTCATCCGGCATCATCACCGGCCGCCGTAGCCGCCCCCGCCGCCTCGGACGGCGAGCCGGCCGTGGAGCTGCGGGAGGGCCAGTGGCAGTGCCCCCGCTGCACCCTCGTCAACGAGTCCTCCGTCGCGAACTGCGACGCCTGCCTCCTCCCCCGGGGCGTGCGTCCCCCCGACGTTAGCAGCGCGAGCGAGCGCCTCGCGCGGCCCCCCACCATGCGGCCGCCGGTCGCGGAGCAGGGATGGGTGGACGTGACCTACAACCCCCAGTTCGCGCGACGACGCGGCGCCGTGCGTCGCGTGGGCAGCCGCGTCGTGCAGGACGCGCCCCCCGACGGCGTCGGGGGTCCCAACCGGCTGGGCGGCGAGGACCGCGGCCTGCTTGGCAACAACATCAACAACGGCAACGGCTATCAAAATCCCCTCGTGCACAGCTCCACCCGCGTGGGCACAGTCGCTCGCGTGTTCAACGGCCTCATCAACGGCGCCATCGTCGGCTCCGTCCTCGCGGGGGGCGCGGGATTGCTGGTCGGAGCGGCCGTGGGCGCCGCGGGGGGTGCGATGGTGGATCGCTCCCGCTCCCGGACGGAGGAACGACGTCGGAGCGAGGTACGGGAGGTAGCGAACATGCTCGCGAACGACGACGGCGGAATCGACCCGGGGAGTGTCAGGGTCCACAGGGGACGGGGGCACATTACCGCCCTCGCCGCGGATAGCGGCGGGAGGAGCAGGGTCATCAGGGTGCGGTACGGCGGCGGGGCGGTGGGGGCGGGGGGTGCGGACGGGAATGCCGACGAGCAACGTCGACGCGCGGAGATGGAGAGGGCGCTGTTGGACATACTTGTCCAGATGAGCTACAGCAGGGACTTCGGGCCCGGTCCGGGGGAGAATCTGATATTGCAGCCCGAGGAAAGTTTCGAGGAGCTCATACGCAGGTTCGGATTGGGCAACGACAACCGGGGCGCAAGCTCGGAGGTCATTGGGAGTTATCCCGTGGAGGTCGTGGGAGAGGGGGAGGAAAGGGAGAAGAAGAAGAAGCATGGAGGAGGAGAGGGCAGATCCCCCGAGGGAGAAGACGTTGATGAGGAGGAGGAGGAGGGAGGAGAAGAGTCCGAATACGGCACGTGCGGCATCTGCCTCGAGGATTACAAGGGGGGAGATCGGACAAAAACCTTGAATTGCGCCACCCACCCCCATCGCTTCCACGAGGAGTGCATCGACAAGTGGCTCAGGGTCGTTTCGAATTGTCCCATTTGCAAGGGCGACGTGGGGATGTACGAAGAGCCGGCGGCGGCCGCGAGCGCGAGCTAAGAAAGGTGATGTTGGGTGCCAAGTAGCTGTTGTTGTTGTAGATATTTGAGGTGGTGTCATGAACCACATGTACAAGATGGACAGAGATGAGCAGGCATTTTAAGCTAGAGAGTGAATATGTCAATAGGTTGAAAAGAATTAGTAATAGAGAGAAAAGATGTTAAACATGTAGCAACAATTCCCTCCAAAAGTCTATTTGAGCTATTATTGTTACGTCACCCCAACACTAAGTGACTAGTGGGAAGATGTTTGCTATGCATGACAAGTACCAAAAAACAGTGCTGCCGTTGGGAGATGTTCAATGCCACACTATCAACCTGTCACATGACCAAGCATGGGATCACCAACCTTGATGCCACCACCACCAGCATATGAGCATGGGGGGATATTATAAAGATCCCTACTCCACACTTCACACTCCACGCAGCAACTCATTTTTGCATGAGCGTGGGACCAAAAAATATCCTCAAGAAGTATGAGCTATTCCTGAATGTACCTCTATAATCAGAATCTCGGCTCAGATGGTGACTGTGGGTGCTGTTAGTTTTGCTTTGAAGCCACCTTTTGAAAAGCCTTCTGCTCTCACAAGATGTGATCTGAATCAAATTAAGAAAGAGGTTGATGTTGATGTCAGGTTGAGCACGTTATCACCTGATCAATGTTAACTACCATGATGAACAAATACTTCCATATCAATAGAAATGAGAAGCCATTGCCATGGAAACCAAGGTGTGTGTGTGGCTGCCGCCCACTGTCCTCGGCCTTGGGGATGCATGAGAAATATTTGATTTGATGGTTATCAAAAGTCGAATATATTCATATTCATTTGTCCACTGTCACTGTGCTCCATCCTGTGACTCTGCATACTATATCCAGAGCTACACCTCAACCCAGGCTGTGACCTGTGCTCATGTTATGATTCCTGTTGGTGTTGATGTTGGTGTTGATATTGGAGAAGTCTTCCATATCCATGATGACAATTTGTACTGACAAACACAAACACAAAATCTAAGTCTAAGTCGAAGTCGAAGCAATGATAGTGCCCTCCATCTCCAACCAAACCTACACTTCCGCCTACACATCTGCCTCAGTTTGCTTTTGTGTTCGAGTTATGTACACGGTGGGGTGAAATCCTGCACCTGCAATGGCACTCACATGATGTGCCGGGGGCATTTTTTGAGTGGCAACAGGACCCATGGCACCAACTGAGGTAAATTTCGGTGACCATGGTCATCGGGGGGGTCACTTAATACCAAAGTGGTCCGCTAGCTTGCTCTAGATGAAGGAAATTTTCAGTGACCCAGGTCCAAGTTTGAACCCCTTTACTAACCTCAAATTTTTATCCAAAGGACCAGGGTCGCCTACTAGCATTTGAGGGTTACAATTAAGGTTAGGGTTACATTAAGAGTTAGGGTTAACATCACCTTGAATCATCATGTCAAACCATGACCCCAGAGGTAAAACTCATGGACTATGGTCCATTTATTTTTGGCTTAATACCTCATTGATTTTTATCCAAATAGACCATGGTCCACCACCCGGGGCATTTAATACCCCGAGTCGAGGGTAGGGGTGCCTTTGTACCAGGCCTACGTACGGTGCCATGGGTCCTCCGTATGATATCATTTCACCTTGCTCTGGCCACTTGCCAGCTTGGGATGACGACGCAAAGGGGACTGCATACATTCGCACGTTTCATGCATAAGACAGGAGATGTGGTATTCGCAGCACATTTCCCAAATTTTGAGACAAATATGTTCGATCACCGTTCGTACTCGTACGTGTAATCATTTTGACGCCTTATCAGTGCTTCATGAAAGCATGGGGAGCAGCCTCAAATTTTCTCCTCCTTTCTGATCTTGCGAAGGTGCCATCTGCCTCCATCTGCTGTGCTTTGATCTGTGGCACTCACATCGACTCCCCTGGAGATTGATTTTATGTCAGCTGACCTTGGGTATTGCCATTTAGTTTGATCGATAGAGTTCGAGATCATCCCGTGCTTCATTTTCCTTCATTCCAACAGCTGGCGGGTGTCATTGCCTCCATATTTACCTCATCGACGCAACATTCTCAATCCTTCTCTCATGTCGCTCGTGAAGCACAAGCGAACGAGCATGCTAAACACGATCGCTACCTATCCAAGATCGACTGGCACTGCACTGCGGTCTGTAAACTGCGAAGTAACACAACGCACATGAAGCCAGCCAAATGTGCGCAGGTGAGCACTACGATGAAAGACGGAGTGTATGTATGGTGCAGAGACGCAATATGGCATGGTACCATTCTAGTGAGAGAGTGCATTGTATCTCTCTAGCTGCGGAAACAGCGGCGCGCGCTGCTACGATAGTAGTTCATTATCATTTGTTCTTTGAAACAGGGCAAAGAATCGTGGACAAGACCAGAGGACAAGACCACAATAACTCTCTCGCCCTCGCCCTCAGTGTGCAAGCAGAGAAATTGCCATTATTTCAGAAACCCTCTCACAACACCTTGTTACCAGAAACGCAACCGTGGTACCATGGATCAATCATTCAGCTCCCCCAAGATCGCCATGTCCGAATCCTTCATTTGCCCTTCTACACCTCGCGGCCGCAAGCCTTCCATCAGAATCGTCAACAAACATATCCAAGTACCACTGTACTTCCCGATCAAGAGGTCTGTTCTTGGTGACTATGAATCGAAGGATGACCAATTGGAGTGCAATCCTTCTAATATCAACAACATGAAAGCCGCAGAGTTCACTCTCAAGAGAAGGGCATGGTCGGAGTCCGATGTTCCTACGAAGAAGATATCGATAGAGGATTTTCCTAGTCTGCCTTTTGCTTTCCCTGCAACTACAGTTCCACCCCACAACGCTTCTACAGCGCCCAAGCCATCCGCTGTCTCGAGATCAAGTTCCGATCCTAAAAAGCTGCAACCGTTTGTGCGACGTGGCTCGATCTCTCACCCTCGACGACGCACTAGTTTCAATGCTAGATGTGCATAAGGCGCTTATAGCAACTCTACATCATTCCATATTTCAGTGCAAGTTTTGATAGCTACGGGTGGAAGATAGCAGCAAGAATGTAACAAGTGACGATAGTATCAATGTTCTACGGAGACTGACGGCCTGTCAATAGATATTGTACATAAACTTGAGTAAGCTTCTTTGCCGTCACTTTTCTCGAGTTGTTCTTGTACATGGGGCTTGTGTGCATTCACCGTGGTGACTCGCAGTGCTCGGCCCTTGTGTTCGAATCCAACTCTATCCTGTCAACAGCGCTGTCAATGACGTAAGATGTTGAGCTGGAATACGTGCAGAGAGCTCCGATGATAAGAAATCACGCAGCTAATGAATTCCTTGATATATTCACGTCAACAATATGCATTTGATATAACGATGTACCAATAGCTTCAACTACATCACAGTTTCCCTATGCCGCTCTGGATTGACTGCATGCTCAGGCTTGGCTCAGGTATTCCTGAGTGACAACAGAGCTTTCATATTTAGTGTTCGGAGTCACAAGTAGTACTTTTCCTCCTTATATTCTTCTCCTAGTTGCCTCTCCTTGTCTGATTTCATTCAGCTTGATTTAAACCGAAGCTCATGAGAGAGCGAATGGCATTTGCCGACGAGGTGCAAGGGCGTCACGGATTGCTGTTACAAGGACGAGTATTGGTACCGAAACTGATGAAATATGTGATTCAGGCCGACATTTGTTGCACAAGATTTCCCATACCGCCCTTGGTGACCACTTTGGTTCCGCTAAGATATTTGCCATTTGAGATCACCTCAGCTCTGACCTCAGCTAAGCCAAAAATTGCAGCAGCAGGGATGTAGCAATGTATGTGGCATAAAGAGTCAGGGCAGCATAACCATAAGCCGCTGGTATTCTCCCGACATTGATCCCGAGGCCAAAAACCAAGAGTACGCCACAGTTGATAAAACAAAATACAAAACCTGATGCGATGGAAGGGGTCAGGTGAACATAATTCATGTCGTGGCCAGTGACCCCCCTTAGAACACCAAAACCTGCGCCCAACCCAATGAGGATATTGAATACTGGACCAGCGAAGCACGCAGTGATTGCCATATTGGCGAGACCCTTCCTTGCCATGGTCACGTCAGCTGAAAGATCAGCCATTGAATTTCCCCATGCTAGAATAGTTATGCCCATGATGTAGTTGGGTATGCGCAACACGATGCCTAGAAACTGGAGGAGAGCCACCAATTTATCGGCGACGAAGTCGATCCACGTAGCCGCCACAGCAAACCCATAGAGGGCTATGGGAACCTGGTCAATGAAGGAGTGTGTAGAGAATATATTCATGAACGTTGAGTGGTCATAGTCAGAATACATGCTCACATTACTGCACACCACATCACAATCATGATAGTGACCTATGGCTTCAGAGCAGCGTGTAGAAAAAGCCAAGGACACACTCCTACACACCACAAGCAATCTTACAAAGATGTCTCAGAAATGTCTACGACTCACCGCCAGTACCTTCGTCATGTTCCCATCTCCTCCTGGGGCATATCTCATTATCAGCACTCCTGCGAAGATTGTTGCTGCAGTAAAGGCAGCCATCTTCAATCCCCACAAATTGATACCGAAGTTTTGCATGGCATAAAAAACAAACCATAGAGGTGACAATGCGAAGGAGAGGGCAACGAGAGCGCGGCAGTAGGATCCTTCGCAGGGTATAGACACAGTCAGCTGAAGGAAAGTGCGGAGAAATCGAGATGGTGTGAGGATTAGTGAGACAGACGAGAACGGAGTCTAGAATCAATAGTGACTGCTTGGAATGAAACCACACTCACCTTCCTCAGCACAGTCATTGGAAACTCGCAAATGAGCAGGAACTTCTCGAGCGAGGAGCTCTCATCATCGTCAACAATGTCTCTCCAGCATTCCTGAAAGTGCACCGCCAGCTCATGCTTCCCATCGTGCCACGCCCCGCTCCAGTTGTATGCAGGATACCCTCCGCTGCCCTCCTGGACGCAAACGCTATCGATCGCATCCAAATCCTCCATGACCCGATAGGGAGAGGCCTGGAATTCCATCCCGTCCTCCTCGTCCGCTCCCTGGCGATGGTGGTGGTGGTGGCGAGAGAGGATGCCGTCCGCGCCGTGCAGCACCACCGGCCTATCCCAGGCGTTGTCGCCCTCCACGTTGGATTCGACGCCCCAACCGTCGGGACCGCGGCGGGGGCCGCCATCCAATGAGTCCCCATCGAGGTCAATGTCGTCGTCGTTGTAGTTCGATAGCGCGGTGAGGACGGCATTTAGTGCCGTATTGCCGACCACTTCGTCCGAGCAACCCTCCATCATACCAGGGGCGCTGGCGTGAGTCTGATCGGTGGCATGAGGAGATCCCGGCGCCCCAGTTCCCACCAGACCATCGCTGGCGCTAGTCCCGACACGCTCATCGAGGTTCAGCCCCCCCACCGATGCCGAGGACGATGCCGCGATTGCATTCAAGGCGTTTCCTGCCCGAGCAGACGCGAGCATCTCCGCCTCGAGCTGTCTCTGCCGTTCCCTATTCTCAGCCTGGAGTTTTATCCTGGGCAGCATCACCGCACGGTGGTATACGTCAGCCACGAGCACGACCAGCACGAAGATGACATACATAGAGATGAATGTGCTTTCGGTCTGGGCAGCAGAGAATGCCAATGCATGTTTGAGAGTTGTGGTGCGTCGGACAAATGCAGATTCAACAGGATTAAAGCAAGCATACAGTCCCTTCGAAAGGTATTGCCCTTGTATTGCCGAACGCTGACCATAAGGACCAAAAGATGCAATGCTTCTCTCTGCTCGCCAATCACATGTAAACTCAAACAAAAGTGACCTAGCTTTTGTAGCTCACCTTGGGAGTAATCTCCCCTCCCTCGAGGTTGATCGCCACAACCACTGCAGTCACACCCAATGCTAGCACGTCCCGCACCAGCGCCCCTCGGCAAGCCACGCCCCCCGCGGTCAATATGACGCTCCCCGCGACCACAGTAGTGATGAACATCGCCGCGCCGGTCAGAGCGCCGAGCGCCATCTTGTACCCATTCTCCGGATCGCTGCTGATGGCGTTCATCGTGGCCGAGACGTCCGCCGCGCCATTCCCCAGTGCCAAGAGCGTGACCCCCGCGAATCGGGGGGGAAGGCCCAGCTGGAGCGAAAACATCTCCAGGGAAGGGCTGAAGTATTCCTCGGCCGTGCTCCCCAGCAGCCTGAATAATAGCGTCAACCCCAGCAGCAATACGGGCGACAGCAGAAGGAGCCACGCGCCCGTGGAAAGGATGGAGGTGTTGCAGAACGCGAACGGCAGGAGCAGACCCTCCCCTCCGTCGCACGTGCGCGCGTATTGACATCTCCGAGAATCGTCGCCGCTGGGCGTGCCCCCCCCGCCGCCGTTCTCGGAGGAGGGGGAGGGGGTCTGGGAGAAGATCTCGTCGCAACGGTACGACGAGTAGTCTCCGTCCGAGGAGTCTCCGTCTTTGGATTGATATTGTTTTTGGTCGCCGTCGTTTTCTCCCTCCTCCCCGAGACCGCGGCGCCCCCGTCGACCACCGCCCACGCCGTGCGAAAGGAAGTCGAACTCGTCGATCTCGGCGACTTCGTCCGACCCCTGCGATCCGGCGACCATGTCCGCACCACCACCGCGGCCCCGCGCCCCTCCTCCGGCGAGCAAGTCGTCCCACGTCCACTCCGAGTAGAGGGCCGCGATCATCAGCAGGAGGGCCACCGTGCACTTGGTCCCCAGGACGGCGGCGTTGGCGATGAACTTTTTATCATCCCGCCTGCGCCTGCGCCGCATCGAGCGAACGTCGTCGTCGTCCCCTTCATCTCTCATTGAAGGAATCAGCGGCAGGGGGCGAGGCATGGCCACTTCCATCGACGACGATGGCGTCGGGGCGTCGTCCTCGCTCGAGCCAACGCCGCCGCCGCTGCCGCCGCCGATCGGGCCGTTGACCACGCCCTCATCCATCCCGCTTGGCGTCGGCATCGCTCTCGCCTCCGTACTCATCGTCCTATCCGCCCTCGCTCCTCGCTTGCGTCACCGTCGGTCGTCGTCGCGGGTGCTGGGGCCGTTGGGTTTTGTTCTTCTTTTTGTCCACATACACGAACGAGAACGAAAGATACTGGATTAAAAATCAGCCTTAAATGCTAATTGGTGGTCACTGCAAAATAGCCATAACTCGGCCAAAAATTGTTTTTTTTCAAATCTGAAACTTGTGGGTGGTCTGAATTGTCCTAACAAACACACGTAGAGTGCAAAAACTCCCACGAAAAAAGTCCAGTGAAAAAG